>JAOWAZ010275434.1:0-11818 GCA_028565935.1 Goniobranchus fidelis
CACAACTGTCCTTTTAAAAGGACACCAGCAGGAAGTGCCCCCGTGAAGTGATTTTCCCAACTGTCCTTTTTTAAGGACACTAGCTGGTTGGGAATACAGAACTCGGTACAGATTTAGATCAAGATGTAGTATAGACTTAGTAGGGATTTGTTTTGATCAAAGTGAGTGCATACATACAATGATTAGATCTAGATCTAAAGATCCCAATCTACTGGTATATCAAGATTTGAGTTATTTGTATCTTTGATAGTGGCAGAAATGACATTGATCATTGAATATTGGTTAGTCTCCGTGATGTGTTTATTTCTTACATTAAAATGTTACTTTGAAAGTGACAAAGAAGGGGAATATATGCTAATTGAATTTATTAGTAATAATATAGTTATCATTATTATAGACAATTTTCTCGCATTTCTTTTTATTTCAGGATACAATGTATTGCCTCATAGCCCTTGTACTGGGAACAAGAAGCTGTTTTCAAAACAGCAATATGTATCACAATTAGCCAAAATCGGTTTGATTTTATCATGAAGTTTCTTCATTCAGCAACAATTCAGGCACCAGTTGAAGGGGACAAATTGGCCAAAGGAAGCCCTGTATAATATGATATGATCCATGATCGCTTCCTCGGTTTTTTTTTTTCTGATGGAATACACCCTGAGCACAGATGTGAGGATGGTGCCTTACGATGGTCGATGCGGCCTGTAGCAGTTCATCAGGGGAAGCCCATAGGCTTTGCAATAAGTAATGGGCCCTAGCTACTCCACTTGGCTTTGTGGTACAACGAGATCTGTACCAGAGTCCCAGGCAAACTTTGACAAGCAGCTAGACTTGACCAGTGTCCTGCCAAAGAGGGAAGGCCTCACATACTACACTGTCTTTGACGATTTCTTCATGAGGCTTCCACTTCCCTCTTCACCTTCTGAAAAGGTATTCAGCATCACTTTAACAGTCAGGGCCAACAGAATTGAAAAATGTCTTAATGACACACGTTCCTTGAAGAGGAAAGAATGTGGGGCCTGTGACACAGACTCGATCGCAGTGGCCACCTTTTTTTTTTGCTGTCATGGAATGAAAATTTTGTAGTCACTTTGGCTAGCAGCTGTGTTGGGCTTGAACCTGCGGGTAAGGCAAAGAGATGGTCCAGTAAAAAAAACAAAACAACAACAACAACAAAAAACAAAACACGTCAGCATCACTCAATCCAAGATTGTCGAAATTTACAATGCATCAATTGGGAGCAGGAGTGTTGATAGGATGGATCAGAATGTGTCAGTACTGCAACAAAATGGTTATGGCCACTCTTTGCCTTCATCCCAGATGCTGATATGAGCAATGCTTGGTTGCTGTATGTAGAAAATCCCCTAAAATGCAGTGTCTTAAAGTTCAATACTTATTTCATAATGAGTAGGCCTAGATGTACTCCTCCTAAACCTAACACTAATTACAATGTAATTATGTCATCTACATTTGCTGAAACAACACAATAGTATTTTCCCCAACGTAATTTTCTGGGATAAAAGAAGTGTACTTTTCATAAT
The DNA here is from genome assembly GCA_028565935.1 of Goniobranchus fidelis. Taxonomy (NCBI): domain Eukaryota; kingdom Metazoa; phylum Mollusca; class Gastropoda; order Nudibranchia; family Chromodorididae; genus Goniobranchus; species Goniobranchus fidelis. The sequence goes on from JAOWAZ010275434.1 coordinate 1,542, forward strand.
TTTCAAAGCCTTTGAGAACAAATGCAGTTTTTCAACATAAAATAAAAATCAATTCACATGTATGTTTATCATTGTTTTAAAAAAGACAAGGTTCATTGAAGCCCATTTCATGTTGGATATAAATAAATGCTTTTAAATTTTTTTGTCATGTTTTAGCACCCTTTCCTGCTGGCGTCCTTTTTTAAGGACAAAATTTGATTATGCAATTTTCGGGAAAATATTAAATTTTTTGACAAATGAAGTTTATTTTCATTGTATGTTGCTTCTTCTCCTTCGTATATGTGAAAATAAAGAAAAAATAAAACCTCAGCAGAAAATGGGTTAATTTCAATCAAATTATTCCATAATTTGGAATGTGAAAAGAAAAGGCTAACTGCCTTAATTTCAATCAAATTATTCCATAATTTGGAATGTGAAAAGACAAAGGAAAACATACTGAGTGAGAAAAAGAACAAATTGATAAGAAAAAATATTTAATACCATGTTATAGTTATTTTCACTCCATAGTATGGAATCTGCATGAAGCAACAAGTTTCAACCAATCACTTAATTCTTTTTTTTAAGACAAAAAGATGACCAGGTTTCAAGTAGAACTTAAGGCCATAAATTTTACTTCAATCAAAGGAAGGGAGACAACCACAACCGGTTAGGGAAGGCAACAGAAAACCTTACAGTTACAAGAATATATGCGTATAATAATAACCATATTATATGATGTTTCATAATTAACTTGATATCTAAAAATAAAATGCACATACTACTGTGATATTTGATAAAGTCTTACATTAAAATAAAAAGACAACACAACATAATTTTGCCTAATTTAATCAAAAGCTAAAAAAAAACCAAAAAAACCCCAACAAAAACCACCAAACAAAATCCCCCAAAAGCAACCAAAAACTAAAACAGAAAACCACACAATATTTTCAGGTATCAGTACTATTTCAGGATTCGCATTGGATTGGATTTTAGTAATAACTTGTCTTTTCCTTAATGTCACACATCCAGTTACCATAAATATTTCATTGGGTGATTTCCCTTGCACCAATATCTCCTTCTAACTTGATGGTAGTCAAAAAGTTGATTCTCTGTCTCGATTGTTACAGCTCAAAATTTGAAACAATCTGGAACAGCTCCAGGGTCACACGTTGATCATGTTTTGTATTACCAATTAATTATGTTTCGGTTTTGTTATGTTTTGCATGGGTTTTGTTTTAAAGAGTGTGCTGAACAGAGTTGTCTCAAAGGTTCTTTACAACTTTAACATGCCAAAGTCTGAACAATGTTTGAACTATTTAGTTTGAATTCTATGATGATCATTTGTCATTAGACACTTCAATCATTTACCAAAATGTATTTTTTTTAGTGAATAAGGCCAGGTAGGAATGAAAGTAAAAAAAGTACAGATTTTTGAACTGTTCAAATCCAAGGTGTGGTGGATACTCTGATGGTATTTCATAAGGACACTTCACAACCTCTATTGGCAGCAACACGTAACATCCAAAGGATAGCAAATTCTCAGCCCCCACCCACCCACCAATTTGACCTTTTTTTTTAAAGAGAAGTATAATTTATTATAAAAATCTTATACAGAAAACTTGAAAAGAAATCCGTAGAATTAAAATAAGGGGGCGTTTTTTTTGTTTTTAAAAAGATCATTCAAAATAAAAACCCTTGTTAGATAGAACATATTATTAAGTAGCGTACCATACACAGGTTATTCAAATCAATTTTCACTTCTTTTTCTTTTTTTAAGTCAACATAATATACAACTGTGGCATCATTCAGCAGTTTTGTGGCAGGAAACAACTAAAAAGAAAGAAAAAGACTAAATACTTCCCATCTTCCGACACAACAAAACTGTGACCCTCTTTTAAATGCATCTCTCCAATTCTAACAGGACATACAATTGGTAGGGATTAAACAGCACAAAGATAGAACAAACATAAAATCCTTCCATTTATATCTTTAAAAAAAAAGAAAAAAAAACCCAAAAAAACTGAGGTGTTGAAAAGAGTGTGTGTGTGGTGGTGTGGCGTGGTGCTAGGGAAGAGGGGGGGGGTGCAGTTAAGGGTTACAAAACATTAAACAAAGCATTAAAATGTTTTTAATTCTAGTGAATTTTTTTCATACAAACATTCCGTGGTTTATTTTTAAGTTTGGAAACACTTTATTCGACAGTGGTGGAGGTTTTCCACATGGCGGGCCTTCCTTGTTTGTATTCGCCTTGTCCCTCTGTGCCCAACTGGTCTTTGTACTCTATCAATGGCAAGTATATTGATTCTAAATCGAAGGAGTTAAAGGCCAAACTCTTTAGCTCAGCTAGAAAGTTTGGAAGAGAATTAAAAGAGTATGAATCAGAAATGTCAATTCAAAGAAAACAAAGAATGGTAGAACATCAACAGGCCACTATTAACAAAAACATTGACATGATCAGTAAACATGAAGAACTTTTCAGGAAATTAGATGCAGTAGGTGGTATTTGCAAAACTATTGAGGCTGTAGATAATTTAGTACTCAGAATGCAAAATGAAAAGAGGAAAAAATCAGAAATTACAGAAACAGTGAAAGATCATATTAGATACTTCAAAAGTAAAGGAGCTAAGAATTTAAACTTGAAAGGCAGTTTAGAAGAGCTCATTTTAAAGTTAAAATCTTTCTTGTCCTCTACCAATTCATAAAATTAAGCCTTTGCTTAGTCCCATGAATTCTGCTGTCCTTTTTTAACATGTACTTATATTATCTATGAGACAAGGTCAAAAGGTGCCATTGTTGATCAAAACATTAAAATGCGTTGAAACCCCAAATTTACTTCTTAAACATGTTGTTTGGGATGCCCTTTAAGCATCTTGAAATATTATAAGATAATATGCAGTGTCCATTTTTGAAAAACCTGCTCTTTTTCATCTCACCAAAAGGTGTCTGATGTTATGGGTGACACAAATCAACATAAGGAAAAGCACCCTAGATACACAGCCAGTCAAATGAAACTTCTTTCCTACTCTTATTACGATGTTCCAACTACAAAAAAAGTTATTGGGTTATGGAAAAGTTTCAGTTTGGAAGAAAAAATAAGTATTCTGTTTTGTCACTCGTCACATAATATTATACTACAATATCAATTATTAATCAACTGTAATGCTGATTTCATGATTTTGTGGCTTAATTTTGTTAAATTCGAAAAAATTACTATTTGAATGATATTCCGTATGGCCTAATTGTGCTTATGGTTGTTATTTCAGAAACATGATTTTTTGTTTTTAATTTGTGCTGTTTATTGATTTACTTATCTTTAACTTGACTGATTATTATGTCTATACCTTCGAAAATGATTTATCTATTGCTCAGACCATCCAATGGTGATGAAATTATTTAATAAATTTTGCTAAACTTTACACTTTTGTTGACTTTGTGCTCCTCTGGTACATCAGTCCTGGGATTGTGCTTTTTGGTAGCATTATATCTTTGTAGAGCTTCTTTTTCTGAAATATTTGATACCAGAATCATCATTATAGGTCAATAAATAAGGATTTTAGCCAAGTTTAAAATTCGTGTAATTCGGTAACTTTTACTTCATCGGCCAATCCGCCCGAAAATGCATTTTTGCGTATGTTCAGACAAGAATAACTTGAGAAAATGAATTACCACAGCTGAAAAAAAAATTAGCCTTAGACTATACAAAAAGTTCTATAGGTGCAAGAAGTATTGAGGCTATAGAGTGTAAATCTTTCTTCCTAGCTTTCGTCAAAAAGTGCCTTTTGGCCGTTTCGCGAAAATTACATAAAAATACACCAATTTAGTGAAATTAAAAAATTCGTAACTTTTTAAATTATGGAGCGATTTTAATGATTTTGGTATCAAATTAATCAGGAGAAAAAGTTGTATAAGTTTCTGAAGTTTTTCAAAGGCTATCAATTATCTAAAAATTTGGGTTCAGACTGCCTAATCATACTAAGGGGCTGCCACTGTGTCTGGAAACGGGGGATCACTGAACTGGGCAGACATTGACCTACTTGGTGCTTGACCTGTGAAGACGATGAAAAAGAATTCTTGACAAATCATTTCTCTTTAATTATCTTGTATATGTAGATATGCTATAATACCCAAAACAAGATCTATAAATTAGTACCGGAAAATCCTGCCTGTATATATGTATATACAAAGTCAATGCCAATATGCTGGTAGGGATAAACGTACATCCCGATCCCCATTTCTGTACTTTGGTTCGTTTATAAGATGTTGAAAGGCTCTATTACCTACATCAAGTCATCAGTCAGTAAGAGAAAAGGAAAGGATGCGTGAGTTAATAGATAAAACAAAAGCAGACAAAATAGGTTTTCAGAAGAGGAGCAAAAAGTTGCCATCGAGGATAAGAAACATAGAACAGAATAAAAGATAAACAGAACAGGAATGATTGCACAGCCCAAAAATCCAAACCAAAACAAAATCCATTCTACAAAACATAAGAATAACCTAACTGACAAGACCTGTGCTCTGAGAAAACAACAAAGCATACCATTTATGCACAATAGTACTTATTCCTTCTATTATATATGCAAATAATTTTGATAGTACAGTTGCTGCCACTTAGCGTCACGGTGGATAGGGTCACATTTCGGTTAAAGAACACTACACAGAAGAATTTTTCTTATATATATAAAAGTCACTGGATAGCACTGCGGAGTTTCACTTAGCGTCACGGTCCATTTTTAAAAAAGATTAATATTGCATTTGTATAGCGCTTTTCATCGTTACATGAACAGTCTCTAAGCGTTTTACGATACTTTATCCCATAGCAGGCATACTCCCAGGGAGTATACGGTAAAGTGCAAGCACAGTCAGCGCAACAATACCAGCCTATTGCTAGGTACTCTTTTAACACCTGAGTCGAGTGAAGCAATTGAGGTAAATTTTCTTGCTTAAGGAAAAATCCAAGTAGTCGCAGGTGGAAATTGAACCTAGGACCTCCAAGTCCCAAACCGACGCCGTAACCATTTATCCACTGAGCACCCCTGCAACCTCCCTATAATGTTAATATGATTGCTGCAGTATCCTTAAAAATGTGGGTAATTGCTCACCATTTCTCTTGTACCCATGACTTATCACCATGGAGATATATACAAGTTGAGGCTTATTCGAGTTACCCTGCAGCGGTATATTTCTACATATTCATCTAGATTTGTACTCAGCATTAGCATTTTTTTGTATATTATTTAATTTATCACTTTTTCATTTTACATGTCAGTTTTAACAAGCCGAGCCGCAATAGATTAAGTGTCCTCTTTAGTTGATTTCCTTATACATTTTTCAGGGAGCAGCTTAATAGTCTAGTTGTAGACAGTTCATCTTCCGACCGTAAGGTCATGGTTTGAATCCCTTGGGCTGGGATTTGTTCGAAGTTGAATCCTTGGAAAAAGCTCTTTATTCACATTTTCTCTCCACACTCAGGTGTAAAATGAGTACCTTGCCATTAACAGTGTTGTCCCTCTCCGAAAAAAAAATGTACTGAGGCCTAACAGGCGATTTGCTCATCCTTCAGGTTATGTGTTGCTGTTGGTGGGGAACCCTAGTACAGTGCTTTGAGCACATTAAATGGATATTACGCTGTATAAAAGCTCAAGTTTTTCAGAATTATCAAAAAGTGGCAATTACATTATTTGTTTCATGGAAAATACAGCAAGCAGACATGATTTTTTCTTATGACATATGTGAATGATAGGATGAAGAATTAGATGGGAAAATAGGCCTACTCGTCTGTATACACTTTTTGAGTATCATCTTGAGTATATCATTTCTCTTTTAATTTCCCATTCCTTTAGGTATCCAACTTTCATTGATGCCCTGAGAGACTTAGACGATTGCCTCAACTTGTCCTTTGTGTATGCCACCTTTCCCCATTCCAAACACATCCATGTCGAATTAATACAGTTGTGTCGTAAAAGAACAGGTATGAATAATAAAAATGTTTTTTGCCTAGTAGTTATTGCAATCCCTACAATTTTCAACTTCGGGAATCGTTTTTCCTTAAAATCACTCTAAAGTCGTTATAGATGGGATTGTGGATAACTCATGCTGTAGTACTTTAATGATTTGCCCTAGTATTCAGGAATTATTAGGACTGGAAATACAAACTAAATGTTTTATAATTTTTTTCTCTTAACCTTCTCTGGCTGCCTTTGTTTTATGTAAAAATAAATTGTAAATAAGAGAGATAATTGCTTATTAAATTTTGATTTTGTATACATCTGTGCTTTGTTTCATATTTGAGGAACTTGTGCTTTACTTTATTTTTTGGTTTCTACTTCATATTTTAATTAAAGCATGGTTATTGCTTGTTTTATCTGTAGGACTGCTTTTCATTTCCTAAATGAATTTCATATATTCTCATACTTTTTATATCCTTCCACAATATTTATTCTCTAGTGCAACACTTCTGTTGTCACCTCTACCCCCCCCCTCGAGAGCCCTTCTCTCATCTAGTGCCAAAACTTTACTGTTGAAACCCAAAATGTTCTGACACAAGTTTGGACCCCTCCATTTAAAGAACTTTATTGCCTGTCCACACTTGAGAGTTTTAAATCAAAGCTTAAGTCACATACATATTCAGATTATAATTTAGATCAACTTCTATATCTTCCGTCCAGTTTAAATTATATCCTTTGGATGATTTACTGCATACCTGTTTTTAATTCTGTTGCATGTGTCTTTTTACAATAATATATATGTGGGTAGATTCCAAATGTCTATAAATTCTGTAATTTCATTGTTTTAATTGAGAAATTATAAATATGATGTTATTTAAATGCTTGTCTTATTGTTCTTCCTTTGCTAGGCTGCTATGAATTTTGTAAAGCCCTATGGAGTCGAGCACCATGTAAATTCCATATGCTGTGTTATTATTATAACACCTTTGTTTATGAAGAATTAATGAAATGTCATGCGTAATTTTAGAGGATGAAATTTATTACAAATTCCTTCTCTTTGCTTTGCAGTTGAATTTCAACATTATGTCATGGCTGCCCAGGCTCTACGGAAGGTTTGCATTTTATTTTTCTTCACTTTGTAAAGAGCAACTGCAAGGAGATCATCCAATCTTAAATGACTTTGACAGATGAAAGTAGGATAAAAGTCGTAGCAATTTACAAAGGCAGAATGGGCAAAAAAAAAACAACACCCAACTTCCTGAACTTTGAAGCCTTGTAAAATTCTTATTTTCTAAATAATGGTTTTCAGATTATGACATAATCAAGTACAAATAATTTTGTGTTGTTATGTGAAATTTCATTATGATCAACAGAAAATCTTAAAAGTTATAATAATATAAATACATCTAGGCCTGTTTTAGTGCAAATTGGGAGCTTAACTGATCAATTGAAACTCTGATTGTAGGTTGACAATTTTGCAGTGCTGGTTTTGATGTAGGCGATTTTGATGTCACTTTACAATTTTTCTTGTAACTTAAAAAAATGAATTGTTAACATCCATGAACTATTTTAGGTCTACTTTAATGTAATTGGTGTATATATGATGAAAATTCCATTGCAATCTCTTCAGTCAATTCTCTATGCACCAAGATCCTAGTAATCTAAACAGGTGCACAACTAGATAGTCAGGCAATTAATCTTACACGCACCAGCATCCAGAATTGACAGCCACTTATAATTGTTTTTCTCAGACACTATATAAGATTGTGATAATATAAAATGCTACTATTGAGTAAGAAACTGGAACCTAGAATCTAAAATGTAAGAATACATATAAAGTTAAAGTTTACTCTATAAAACATTGAAACAGGACAAAATGTATGATGTTTTGAATAAATGTCCTTCATCAGACACAAAGACAAACAGGGGCAATATGCAAATAAAAGAGAAAAGATTAACAAATTGAAGATAAAACTTAGCTTAATATGGCGATCCAAGCAGTTTGGGAAAATTGGTGGCGAGGCGGGTGTGGAGCAGGCTGCCATGTTTGGGTTATGTCGTTAATTCACCAAAATTGTCCTCAAAACCTTGAATTTTAACCCGTAGAGCCGGTAACACCAGTAAACCGGTGGGGCCTTTATTTCTCTATATACCGTAACACCGGTTCACCGGTGGAGCAGTACCGAACTGAATGCGGGTCTTTTGAAGCTTTTTATTTTCAACCAGTCAAAAAATTCATTCACCCCGCCACTTGACAATGGATAAACAAAGATGTCAGCCTCCTAGTCTGCTCAGTTTTGAGTGATTTTTGACAGAATCCTGTGTTTTTTCACAATGAAACGAAGCGCTCCTCAACCCGGAAGTTCGGGCGTGGAACGCCAACGTAAACAGCTGTTTACTGTCGATGAAGTGTTGGAGGACTTCAGCGATTTCAGTGACTTAGATGCTGATTTTCAAGCAGATTACCCAGAGAGTGATCTCGAATCTGTTACTAACAGTGATAATGAGTCTGACATCGGTGAAGTCGAATTAGATCTAGATCTACATTTAGAACCAGATAGATCTAGTGCTGATAGCGGCCCAGTACAATCTCAGGACGGTGGTGGGCATGGCCCTGGCCCTTCAGGTGATAGGCCTAGTACCAGTGATGGCTGGAATAAACATTGCACATCTGTTGATACTCATTTTGATGATTCACAATGTGGGCCTAGAAATATTCCTGCTACCATAACTGAAGACTCTAGCCCACTTGATTTTGTATCTCAGTTTTTAGATGAGGCATTCTGGCAGAATCTCACCGACATGACAAACCTGAGAGCAACTCAGGCAAAAGAAGAGACACCAAACAAATACTACTGCAAAAACTTCAATGAAATTTCAGTAGAAGAGATGAAAGCTTTCTTCGGTTGACGACTGGAGATGGAAACCACAATTATCAAACCTCAGTACCGTGAATATTGGCAGTCGGAAAATAAGAATTTTGTGAGCCACACCCCTGGATTTAGAGACGTCATGGCTAGAGATCGCTTTTTCTCTATTTGGACATACTTGCACGCAATCGATGAAAGGGACCAGGCGATTGATAAAACCGATAAAATTTACAAAGTTAGGCCTGTGTTGAATAATTTGTTACAAAAATTTAGGCATCATTACTTTCCAAAACAATTCCTCAGTCTCGACGAAGGGATGATTCCGACTAAAAACCGATTAGCCATCAAACAATACATCAAGGACAAACCTATAAAATTTGGTATAAAATCATTTAGTCTTTGCGAAGGAGAAACAGGCTACATTGTTGCATGTGAAGTTTACACAGGGAGGGCAAATTTGGAAGTAGAAACTCTGGGTGCAACGGGAAATGTTGTTTTGCGTCTTTTGAGACAGGGTGGGGCTGAAAACAAAAAACACATTCTAGTAATGGACCGCTATTACAACTCAGTTTTGCTCACAAAACACCTTCTACAACATGAGGGTACCTTTACATTGGCAACAGCAATGATAAACAGAAAGCAATATCCCAAGGAGCTCTGCAAAGTGAAACTTCCCAATCGTGGCGATTCAGTTTATTTTTACCAGGGCAATGTTTCATGTTTGGTTTGGAAAGATCGGAAACCTATTCATTTCATTCCTAGCTGCCACGATCCACGGGACATCCAGGAAGTAACACGGCGGAACAAGGACGGTACTGAAATTCGTATCCCGATGCCTTCCCTTGTGAAGGAGTACAATAAATACATGGGAGGGACAGACAAGAATGACCAAATGACGAGGCTTCATAAGACAAGACGGCACTATCACTGGCCACGAAGGCTCCTTGTGAAATTCATCATGTGGGTACTGTACAATGCTTACGTGATTTTTCAGACTCTGTACCCTGAAAAAAGCAAAAAAAATTCACTTTCAGGAGGTTTATAGACCAGTACAATCTTGAGCTCGTTGGAGAATATCGTACCAGTGTACAATGCAGGGCTCGTGATCGTGAAGTCCCTGTTCGACTCCAAAACGTCGGACTCCACCACCCCCATATACCAGAGGATAGGTCAACATACACTCTGTGTGTGGTCTGTGCCAAAGAGTATAATAAATTCAAAGCAGAAAACCCTACTGTGCCCTACAAGGACTACCCAGTCAAAGCCGTCAAATCTGCTATTTGCTGCACAGAATGCAAAGTCCATCTCTGCATCAAAAGAGGCTCAAAATGTTGGACTGACTGCCACACCAAAGTGGAATATTGGCATTAGGACTCAAGGTATGCCTCTACCCTATAAATTGGAGTTGTCAGATTGTTGTTGGTACTAATATTTTCTATGTATCATGCCTTTGCTCATACTAACCCCATTTTCAGTATTTTCC
>JAOWAZ010276545.1:0-11818 GCA_028565935.1 Goniobranchus fidelis
GTATGTATGTATGTATGTATGTATGTATGTATGTATGTATGTATGTATGTATGTATGTATGTATGTGTGTATGTATGGAGGGATGTATGGAGGGATGTATGGAGGGATGTATGGATGGATGGATGGATGTTTGACTTGTATAGCATCTTACTGATAACTACTCAGCAGAACAGTAAACATTACATATGAGGTAAAATTCAGGCAAGATACAAGTTGATGCTTTAAAAATTATAGTGGTAATCGATTTAGTTTTTACATGGAAATTTTATCCTTGCATAGAATTTATTACACTCACTGTTTTCTTTATTCTCCTTTTTACTCTATCCAGCCAATCCTGTTGCCTATTGCTACTAAAGCAATTGCAGCCGTAAAGGAAACCAGATCAATCAGTAATGTGCTAAAAGCTTCTGATATTAAAAAAATTAGTATAACGTCATTGCTACTTTTATCGCTGCATTGTACTAAAATATGTTTACACAAAGGCATGACTCTTATATTTTGATATTGAAAATGCTGACCTCTTCTATCCCTGGCTTCATAAAATAGATTTAATTATTATTTCTAAGCTTGCTTCTATCACAATCTTAAAATAGACGAGCAAAGAAGGCGCATTATTAAAATGGGAATCAGGAATGAAACCAACAGCAAGGTTTTCCATAAAATTTATTGGAGTTCAGGCTATTTCTAGCAAATCGTTCTGTCATCAAGATGGCGATTGGTGGTCAGTAACTGAAGCAAGGAAATGAAACAGATCTAGAAGAACATTAGTCTTACTGGTATGAAAAGAAATGGACGGATTGCCTACACAATCGTGATGTTTTTACTTTTGTGAAGATAATTATGTACATTAATTGTGATCTCTTCTAAAATTAGGCCTACAGCATGCAATAATAAAATGTAACTTGATGGCATCAAATCTTGTTAAAACTTAACGCTTTCGTAAATATCCCCCCCCAAAAAAAAAAAATAAATAAAAAATAAAACAACAAAAAACAAACAAACAACAAAACAACAACAAAAAAAGAAACAACAACAATAAAAAAATTCAACCCCCCCTTCGAAAACACAACAACAGCAACAACAACAACAACAACAACAACAACAACAACAACAACAACAACAATAACAACAAAAAAAAACAAGCAATGAAACCCAGAAAGAAACCACGATACAGCAGGTATCGATATCAATGATTCATTAGAGTCATCTACTTTTGTCAATACTCTCTAACTAAAGAACGTTTGCTGATTAAATTTCCGCTTGAAAAGTTAGTAACGTTTTGTAGATTCAATTACCAATCTGGAAATTGGAAATAAATATTAATCACTTTTTCTGAAACATAGTTTCATAGAGCGAATTATTTTTAAAAAATTGGGCGGTGCAATTTTCATGTTCATGTTTTCAAACTTTCTCAAATTGTCTAGTATCGTGTGGTAAGGTGTTGCCAGATGTCAGTGAAACTTCATGTCATCGATCTTTTTTTTTTCTTTGTTTGAATTCTGAGTAAGACTTCTTCAAATTAGCCGTACTCTTGAACAAAATTATGCAGCTGATTCTGTGTATGCGAAAGGGGAAATAAAACCGCTGCTTAAATAAGATCCAAAGTCAAGCACTGACTTGTATCGTCAGATAGTAAAGTATAATACTAAACTATCTGAGTGAAATTCAAGTAGGTACCCTTCTGCAATTTCAGCATTAATCAAATTATGAAGAACTAGTGATGAGACCCGTTCGAAGAACGGTCAGTGGAAAAGAAAACTAATACTTTTTTTTATCCAAACCATCCGAGATGTATGTTTTTCTCAGTTTATTGAACAGCCAATGTGACACCGTGAAAATCAGAATAGTAACATCTAAGATGTAGTGTTGTGTAATAATGAAACATTTATAACTAACATAGAACACCATGCTCGATTGGGGAAAAGTAATCATTATGCCATTTTAATGTCTCTTGATTTACCACTGAGAAATGGCTATGCGTCTGGTTTTCATGGGATAGAAAAATTTGATAATAATAATAGGGACGAACATGAAAATTGCCGCAAGAAATTGAATAACATTGATTGGAATGCAATGGTTGAAATGAGTGTGAATGATGCTTTGACATTTTTCAAAAGCAACTCAAAACCATTACATTCGAGGTATGTGCCAATTAGATCAAATAAAAATGTTACCAGGCCGATATCGATGACTAGAAATGTAAGAAGACATATAAATAAAAAGCATAATAAATACTTTTAAGAATTTATAAAGGAGATATCCTGTAAAAAGTTCCATTTGTGTATCTTAGTAAGGAATGCTATGAAACCTTCCATTAAAGATGCAATCATTTCTTAGGAAAGAAATGTAGCTAAAGCAATGAAATTTTAAAAAATCCTAAGTATTTTTTGGAAATGTGTAAATTCAAAAATGAAGAAAAAGAATGGCATTACCGTGCTAAGGAAATCAAACCGCGATTATGAGAAGGCTGAAGTACTGAACGACTATTTCTCAAGCAAATTCATAGATGAAGACATCACAATAAATTCATGCCCTCTCTGTGAAACTGAAATAAGACTTTTTCTTTGCTAGAAATTAATGTCTCAAAGGAAATGATATTAGACAAATTATTGAATTTAGATCTTTCTAAGAGCATTGGTCCTGATAATCTCCATACATATTTCCTAAAGGCAGTGGGTAGTGAAATATGTCTTCCACTCCATATAATCTTTGCAAAATCTCTAGATCCAGGTATACTCCCAAAGAATTGGAAATGAGCAAATGTTATCGCTGTTTTTAAGAAAGGAAGCCGATCAGAGGTGGGGAATTATTGGCCCATTAGTTTAACTTGCATTTTGTGTAAACGATTAGAATCAATAGTAAAAGATAGAATAAATTAATCTTTATTTTGAATCCAATAAATGATTGTCAAAATGGGTTCAGAAGCAATCGATCCTGTACAACACAACTCTTACAAGTTGTGGAAGAATACAAAACTATTCGACAATAGGCTTTAGATCTAGATTTTGGCCTGCCTTAGCTCCATTTCCCCCTTTCGAAGGCATGCATTTTATCAGCATATGCACAGAATGAAAAGGATTTTTGAAAACTAAAATAAGGTTCTAGCTCACAACGATCTTGAAAAAGATCTAGTCCTAGATTTTAACATGCTCTCTTCATGTGTAGGTAAACAAAATTTCAATCGATATGGTACCACTGAAATATAACTTCGGGTAATGCTAGGGCGTGATTTTTTTCAGTGAGGCTTAGTTCTCTGTGCCACAAAGAAAAAACTATGTCAACAGCAAATGACTTCAGTCGACTCCAAGGGATTGAATTTAAATTAATAGACTTAAAACGGGTTTTCTTCTTACATATTTGATCCAAATGAAGATATCATACACAGGCGCAGCTGCTGAAGTTAATGCAAGAGGGTGCTACAACCAAAATTAATTGAAGAATTAGGGAAAAGGGATTATGATTGACCTTGTTTCAAGTCGTCTTTTTCATATCATGGTGGTGCCGTAGTAGAGTAGATCTATCGCCTCGAATAATGATTAGGTTTTGTATAATTCATCCCAAATTGTTCTTTAAAAATAGTTCTTTAAGTACCAATGATTAAGGTCGGCTGTCTGTTCGGACAATCAAGATTGGTTTTTATCGATATGTCTTTACAACCAATATCTTCATCTCACTTAATCCACCACAACCCTCGTTATCATCATTGTCATCATCATCATCGCAATCCTCATCACCATCATCATCAAAATGTCACAACAATAATATTATAATACACCTAGCCTTTAAATGGAAATGGTTTAAATTTCATATTAATTCATGCTTTGCAGTGATGATGAAACGAGATGAAGAAAATGTAAAGCGGAATGCTCAGAACAAAAAAACTTTTATACACATGCAATTTACTTAGTATTAGTAACTAGTAACGCACAGTGTACTTGTACAATCACAAAAGCAAATTGCCCATTAAAGGCTTAGGTATTATCATAGAGTAGTGATTTTATTATATTTTTACAGTTCATTTGAGTTCAATGCGCAGTTGTTTTTGTGGGTAGGGGATGGAACCAAAGATTACTATACTCGCTATGGGGGTGCTGCAGTACTGAGTGCAGTACTTAGGAATAGTCGCGCCTGATCATACCGTAAACCTGCGTTTCAGGTTAGAGGTATTAGCAAAGCAACCAAATATTTTTTCATTGCGTAGTATATGAGAAAATTCTGTTTGCACATTTGGCCGTAGCTTTATTAGTAGCATCAACAATGCATTATAATCTCATTCAATGACAGATTTGGGTGAGGACATTTCTGAAAAGTTATCGTAATGAATGATTACTAAGCCTGCGATATCGGGTTCGAATCTTCTGGTTCATACCTGCTTAAAATAATTAATTTTTTTTTACAGAACCTCTTTATCTCCTTTCAACTTATCCCGCTGACTGCAGGGTCCCCATGTTGTATGACACAACTCCATATTTTCCGGTCAATTGCCTCTTCCTCTTCCAGGCCCAAGACTTTCAAGTCGTTCTTAACTCTATCAAGCAAGCTTGTTTAGGGGTATCCTCTCCCTATTTACCATTAATTTCCATATTCAGCACCCTCCTACCTACATATTCCTCCTTGCGTCTCCTGATGTGTCCAAACCACCGAAGGCTATTTTCTCTTGTATATGATGCCATACTTTCCACTTTTACTATTCTGCCTATCTTATCGCGTGTTACTTTATCTTTTGTCCACCCAAGGGACCATCTAAACATTCTCTTCTCCACCATTTCCAGGTTCTTGTCCTGGCCTTTTGTTAACGCCTCTATCCCCAGTCCATCATTGTCGGTCTATCACAGTCTTATATACTTTTCCTTTCAATCTTCCAGGGATTCTTTCATCAAACATTACTCTGGTCATCTTCCTCCAGCTGTTCCAACGTGCCTGGATCCTTTTTGTTATCTATATTCCACCGCTGCCGTCACCTTGTACCATCGATCCCTGGTTTTTTAATTGGTGCAATTTTGGTGATTTTCTTTCCCGCCGATTTTTATAGTGGGTTTCACCGTCTATTGGCCAATACAGAGGTATTTGGTCTTTCATCTACTGAGTCTCAGACCCTTTCTTTCATCCATTGGGTTGCCCAGCAGGACTACATCATCGGCATACATCATGTTCCACGTTACCTGTCGTCTTATTCCGTCAACACACCCACCACAATCGCAAAGAGCAGTGGGCTGAAGGCTGACACTGGCGAAGTCCAACCTTCACTCCAAAAGGAGCTGTTTTGCCAACTACTGTCTTTACCACCGTCTGATTGATGTTATACACATCCTGGATCATTGTAATAATATTAATTTGTGGCTTCTTCTTTTGCAGACAGTAACATACTTCATTTCTGGTAGGAAGAAAAATGTGCATAGCAGGATCTTTTTCTTCTCATTTGTATTTTTCTGTCATATTTCTGAGCGCTAATATTGCTTCTGTTGTACTTGCCCCAGCAACAAATCCAAACAGTTCTTCGTTATTTTGACTTCCATTCTAAAGCACCTCTGTCGATCACTGTCCCATATTTTCATCGTGCGGCTCATCAACTTGATGCCTCTATAGTAGATGCAATTTTGGACGTCATCTTTGTTTTAATAAATTGGTATCAGTATGCTCAGAGTCCACTCTTTAGGCATCCTTTCCTTCTGTAGGATGGCATTTAACAACCATTCAAGAAAATTACACCCTTCCTCTCCGAGACATTTTTCTCAATGGCTATTTCATCTGGTCCCATCGCGTTTCCTGTTTTCATCCTGCATACTGCATCCCAAATCTCTTTCTTGCTTATCTTCTCTTCTTGTTTCTCTGTTGCCTCCGTCCTTCCTCCCTCATTTCTCTGTCATTTTCTTGGTTCATAAGCCCTTCATAATAGGTTTTCCAGCGCTCAGGTATCATTACATCTTTGCTTAGCATTTTCCTCTTTATCCTTAATCATCTTCATAATATGATGTATATCTTTCGTGGTCCTCTCCCTCTGTTTGGCATACTAAGTTAAGCTGGTTTGTAATTTTTTTTTTTATTGCATTTTACTCCTGGTTCTTGTAAATCTTTTTATGTGCTTCTCTGTTTTTCCTGGCCGCTTCCTAGACATTTTCATTCCATCGCCATGTTTCTTCATCAATTTTTCTTCTTCCTGAGCTATGTCCCAGGACTTCCTTGGAGATTGATCGGATGGCACCAGCTGTTTCCTTGTAGTGTGCGGGAACATCGTTTCCGCGGCTAGTTTCACGCTGTTGGCAAATGCTTTCTCTGTTTTTTATCTTTTAGTTTCCAACATTGTATTTTTCTTTCACCTCTTTCTTCTCTGTTCTTTCTATTGTCAAAGCATACCTTCCCCACCACAATCTTGTGCGTCATTTACTTGTTCTCCCGGCAGGCTGTCGTAGCCTGACGCTTCTTTCAGATGTCTTTTCCAGCACATAGGCACACTTGCATATGTTATCCTGAATCCATCATGTTTTCTTAAGTGTGTACTTAGGATTGGAAGATCCATTCTGATGGCAAATTATCTCTACTTCTTGACCTTCTTAATTTCTGCTGCCATAACCATACTTGCCCATCCACATCTCCTCACTAGTATTATCCTTTCCAAAATGTCCATTCATATCTGCCACAATGACTGATCTTTCTTTCCAATCAAATTTCCCGATCACTTCATCCATCACTTTCCAGAATGTCTCCTTTTGTTCCTTGTTGCAACCGGCCTGTGATGCATATGTACTCACCACATTTGTCATTTCCACGAACCGCATCCATATTAGTCTGTCTGAAACTCTTCCAACTTCCACAATTGTTCTTGTCAATTTTTCGTGTAGTATTATTCCTACGCCATGTTGTTTTCCATAAAGAACAATTTGTAGCCACTTCCATTATCCCTTGCTTTAGCCCCTTTCCATTTTGCCTTACCTGATGTGGATGCAACCTCAACGCAGTGGGCAATGAGAAAATGAAGTAATGCGAAAAAATACTTTTTGGAAACAATGCAAAAAACTAAAAATGATAATTTACAGAATTTCTTCTGGCCCACTATTCTAGGGTAGGAGATCTGAGTACCCTTTCTTACCGCAGACAGACACTTGAATTTGATGGCCCAGATGCATATCGTTATTGAACCTTGGCAACTGAAAAATTGAAGCAAAAATAAGCAGACAAGCTGCTACTCAAACAAAATCAGCTGTAGCCAGACCTTCCTTTCTCCAATGCACCTCGTTGTCTAACTCTCTAAGAGCTCAAAGAAAAGGGTGTGAATGCAGTAACAATCATCGTCCTACGCTCATTGTGAAGCCATTGATTTGTTGTAGTCCGTGTGGATCTGCTTCTGAAATTGGCAGCTGACATCACTGACCCCCTGTGTGGAGAAAGGCCACTCAATACCATTGAGTGCATGCGAGGATGCCAAAGGCCATTTGGCGTTTAGCCTGCACCATAGGAACCACTCGTGTATTATTAATGCGTTAAATACTTGAGCTGCGATCAAAGGTTTCGAGGTACCTACCACATCCAAAGCAATCCTGTTTAAATGGGAAACTGGAAATCAAAGTTGAATCGCATAAAACTTTTAAACGTATCTGTTTTTAAAGGCTAATGTAATCCAACATGATCTAAAGGTTCTTTTCAGAGCATACTATCAGCTTGCAACTGTATTCCTTTAACTTATAGTTCTGGTTATCTACAAGGTAAGAACTTTTTTTTTGGAATTTAACAAATAGTGTGATGTAAATCATGTTATATTCCAAAGAAGTTATGAAAACCATGAAGAGCGTTATATTATAGTGTTGTAGTTGTTAAATTCAAGCACTGTGTCTTAATTTGTAAACAGTACCCATTATGATGTCCTAGTCTATTCAAAGCCAACATGAATTGCTCTTTGAACCTTTTTACCATCTAATGGAAAAAAACCCTGCAGATTTGCACATTAAAATCCATGACAGTCAACATAAGATATTGGAACAATTTACTTCTATTCTCTTAAAAGCGCCTCGCCTGTGCCTCCATTAAAGCACCATACTGTATCCCATCGATACCAATGACGTGCCCCACTGCATCATTCGGACGATCACCTCACCAGACCACAGACATTATCTTGATATCGGATAATGGAAAGCGGAGGAGAGGAAAACGCTTTTCTTACTATAATGGGAGGACATTCGAATTTCGAAGTCACTTTGATTTTGTGTAACTGATGGGAGTAGACTTCTGGCAGATAGTATACAGTCCATTTGATTTTTGGTGTTATCGTATCAAGAATGTGACAGTACATAAAATACCCAATGCTTCTGAATTTTAGTAATGAAAGGAAAAACTTTTCTTTGATGTATATCGACTGAACCAAAAACAACACACACACAAAAAAAAACAACAACAACCCCAACAAATAACAAAAAAGCATCAAGACAACAACAACCACAAAACAACAACAAAACAAAACAAAACAAAAACCCCAACGAAAACCAAAACTAAAAAAAACAACAAAAAAAAACAAAAAAAACAAAACAACAAACAACAACAACAACAACAAAAAACAACCAATCGCGCCCCGAATTAAAACGCTAACATCTCTTTATGTATTCATTTATTTACAAATTCCTTTTGCAACTAACTATAACCATTTAATTTACACAATATATGATAAATTCAAAAGGATCTGTTGGTAAATAAGATAAATATAGTCCTTTTAAGGAAGAAGAAGCGGGTAAAAAAAAATCTAATATCGAGCAAAATGAACTCTTGTTACCTGCAGATTACTATGGTAAATGGTTGGTTCAGAAGACTTCTTCTTGAAATACCTCTCTCAGTTTATTTTTGCAGGCTGATATATACAGCTTTTGCTATTATTTTAAGTTAGCTTGTCCCAGCACAATAGAATTTTTTGTGTTTCAGAAACTTCTTTGAAAGGTTGTCGAATGAATAGCACCCCTCTTCACCATTTTTCCTTGTAGAGAGCTTCAATAACAAGCTAACCTGATAAGCTCGAAACCATCGCAAATCTAGATCTAGATTCTGAGCTAGATAGATGTAGTCAAGTTCAGATGTAGATTTAGAGTATTGATCTGGAATCTAGGTCTAGAATTATTCAATCACCGTAACAATTAGACCTGAAAAGTGTTGTAAATTTAGCACATGAATTGAGAATAAATGAAAGTGAATGTTTGCGTATTAGTAAATAATCAAAGACATACCAATCAGAATAAAATTTATAAATGTAGCTGTTTATCATCTGCTATTCGCAAACTATAAGGTGGATTGCGTCAGTCTTTGCAGTAATCTGGATATACAACAGAAACAACCATTTAAATATTAAACTAGATGCGTTGCAAGGTGTTTGAATTGAAACCCAATTCGGCACAAGTGAGGCAGTAAGTTCGATATTTCTATTTCAGACATCATCTCATAAAATATTCACTTCTGGCTAGATACTTACACCATGAAAATGAAATTTGTAGGCTATATTGATAATATGTTTAAAACAGTGTGAGCAAGGTTTTGGATGAATCCTTTTTACGGGTATGGATGTAATTAAAGTTCAAAGTTCAGCGCAGTTTGTTTTTTTTTGGTTCACTCGATATATGAACTTAAATAACTTGCAATCCTAGGCTTTGCAGTCCCATTGCCTATTTTAATGTTAAATATATTTATAACTTTCAGGTCAATTTCCCTCTTTGGAGTAGGTCAAAAAACAAAGCATTTCCACTTACTCTCGTCCCAATTGAATATCTGTGCGCTTCTAACTTTGTGTCCCAGTTTAATGGCAGAATCTAAATTTTGTCAGAAATAGTTTTCTTATTGCTGTATCTTTCTTTAATTTCCAATACATGTGTTATAATATACATATATGGATTTAAATTTTGCAAACAAAGGAAATACCTATTGAATTTGTCATATTTCATTCCTTATGCTCAGCACATTCTGTCACAATTTCGTATTTCATCATTGAAGTCTTGCATTCGTGTTGTCAGCGTGGCTGTGGGGTCAGCGTGTTGGACTTGTAACCCCAATGTTTTGAGTTCATGGCTGGGCCGCGCAGTAGCACTTTTCAGTCCCTGGGGAGACAAAAAATGTGAGCTGTATATAGAGCTAAATCCACTATGTGCTGGTAGCGCTTTACAAATGTTCCCTTGCAGGCATACCCATGGGGGGTATACAGTAAAGTGTAGCCATTTCGCGCAACAATACCAGCCTATTGCTTGGTACTCATTTAACACCCGAGTCGAGTGAAGCAATTAGGGTAAATTTTCTTGCTTAGGAAAAAACCCAAGTAGTCGCTGGTGGGAATCGAACCCAGGACCTCGCAGTCCCAAGCTGACGCCTTAACCATTGAACCACTGGAAAGGCTATTTACATACATTTCCTCATCCCACTCAGGTGTTACTGAGAACCGGCCTATAGGCAGAGGAGGATCTTGTTAGTATGCTGGAGCAAGTACACCAGTAAAATTATGGCTGCATCTCTGTACACTCCACATGGAGTTGAGAAGGTATTTGGTTGGAAAAGGCCTGTTGTGGAACTCATACAAAGTGCTTTGAGCACATTTATTGGATTTTGCACTATATAAATGCTCAGATTTTTAGATAAGGAATATGCATACTGCTTTCCAAAAGTAAGGTTTTCTCCCTCGTAAGTTAGATACTGCTGGATTTGATATATTACTTCATTTGATGTGCTCAACAGGAGAAATGCTGTGCCAACATTGTAATAGAAATACAGATTAATGCACTTTTTTCTATACGAGCATTGTTCTCAGTTTCTTTGGCAAAGATTTACTGCATTGCACTTCTTTCATTTTGGGGAATAGGAAGAAAAAACAAAAGGCAAAATGCTACAAGTTGTTACCTTCTACCTGCAACCATTCAAAAGAACCTAAAAAAGGAAGCACATGATATATTGAAAGGTTAATTTGAGCTTTTAAGTCTTTCTGTCCCTGAAATTTGTCTACGTGTGGCCCAAGGGCCATAACCATGAAAAAGAAAATCAGAGCACTAACATACCATGCATTGCCTGAGACCCAAAGAGTTAAGACAAGATGATGATGACGGTGCAGCTCTTTTGTACGTTCTCTTTCATTCTTTGTAACAGAGGTGCCAACTTTCAGGATTTATCAGGAAATTCGGATTATTAAAAATGTCCTTTTATTAATTTACTTCAAATATTGAGTGTGGGCCCTATGTTTTATTGTATGAATTTATCAAGCAATTCAAAATTTCAGGATTTAATGGCGGACCTAGTTGGCATCTCTGTTATGAGGAAAACCACTTTGATAAATCAAACACGTTCAAAAGGTTATTCTTAAATATTCTAAAAACCATAAGATTTGAAATATCATGAAAAATTGCTTCTCCCTTTTGTAGATTGGCGCATACATCTCATATCAGCCAGAAATTGTAAAGCTGTAAGTGACGGAAACTTCTTCTTGGAATTGCCCGTTGGCCTTTGAGACTGTTGAGGGCTTTGGCATCTTGCTGTTTGTCACATAGATTGCTTCATAAGTAGATGCATACTTCATTGGTTTTTTTGTTTTTTTTTTTAATGTTTTGAAAATGCATTGCCGGTCTTCTGTAGTCTAAGACCATATCTTTTTGAGGATAATAAGAGCACTCCATCAGGCACTTTCTCTGTCTGCCTGTCTGTCTGTCTCTGTGTCTCTCTCTCTTTCTCTGTCTCTCTTTGTCTCTGTCTGCCTATCTGTCTGTCTGTTTCTCTCTATCACTCTCTCTTTCTTCCTCTCTTTCTTTCTTCTTCTTCTTCTTCTTCTTCTTCTTCTTCTTCTTCTTCTTCTTCTTCTTCTTCTTCTTCTTCT
>JAOWAZ010277656.1:0-19709 GCA_028565935.1 Goniobranchus fidelis
TCGGTTCAATCATTGCACCGTCAGGGATTCCAGTACGGGCAATTCCTGTTCGGCCGTTATGGCGTCGAAACCCGCGTCCCAGGCTATGGAATCGACCTCGGGAAATTCCCCGTGGATGAACCGTCCCAACTTTGAGAGTCCGTAAGAGGAAAAAGGACGAACGCGCTCCACCTCCGGATAGGATGCCGATTGGCGGAAGGCGGCGCGGATCAGGTTTTCCGCGGCCGTTCGCACTTCCGTTTTCCGTGTCTCGGTCGCGTTGTCCCGAAAAAGCAAAACGGGGGAGAGCGAATAATTTTTTTCCGGCATCCGGAACACCCGCAGATCGTCCCCGTGTCCGTGGTGGCCGCCTTCGTTGATGTACTCGTTGATTTCGCCCAGGAGTTCGTCCGACACCCTCCCGGTTTCCAGCATAATCAGCGCGTCGGCCGATCCGGGTCCTCGGGGTGCGGAGTGATCGAAAAAAATCAGATCGGGATCGATATTCCCCTGGGTTGCGATTATCTCGCGGTAGGCTCCGTCGGTGTGGCGGTCGCTGAGCGTGTTCCAGGCGTCCCTGCAACGTTTCCGAAGGTCGTCGTCGGATTCAACGTCCCGTCCGGGAACCGTGAGCCAATCCGAACCGTTGGACACGGACACGATCCCGGCCACTTCCGATCCCAACGAGGAATAATAACCGGTACCCAGATTGTAACTTGAACCCGTGCCGAGAGCCAAACAGGGAACATCCGCCGACAGATTGCCGTCCGGGATCGTAACCTCCCCGGTCGTCCGGAGTCGGTAGACGGTTCCCTCTATTTCCGGCGATTCTATTGCCACTCCCGCGGGAATGGTGAGCGCGCCCGAGTCGCCCGAGCGCGCGAACGTGACAACCCCCTCGGCCGCCGAGGCGGGGAGACGGCTTTTTCCGTACCCGTGGGCAATCAATTCCAGCCACGCGCCCGAAGCCGTTTTCAGGAACAGGTTTGGCAACACCTGCCCGCGCATGAACCCGATCAGCCAAAAGGCGGGGGCGGTAACCACCGCCGAAATCAATCTCCAGAACGGGGAAAAGGCGCGGTTGTTCTCGATCAGCGCGCCGTTTTCCGCGACCCTCCTTTCGAAGTCGTCCCTTATCTCCGCCTCGGTCAGCGGAACGCCCGCCTGCCTCAATACAGCGTCGAATTCGCTCATGTCGTCGTTACGGTTCCGTGGTTGAAGGTGCGGGCGGTCAGCCTGTTCCGTCCGTCAACGGTCGAAAAATCGGCGGTGCCGGGAACAATGCGCTCGTCTTCCTCCACCGTGTCGATCAATCGTCGCAACGCATCCGCCCCGTCCGCGCCGGCGGCGATGAGGCTTTCCACGCCGCCCGATTCGGCCAGTCGGTGAGACACGTCCTGGGCCACGGCATCGGCTTCCTCCGCGTACTCGGGTTCTCCGTCCGAGCCAAAAACAATGTTGCCGTCGCGAATCAGTAAATCCCGGATCATTTCTTTTTGTACAGGTTGCAGCGATCCCCGAACCAATAACCGACGGCGGAACCCGCCATCATCGCCATGTTGTCGGAGTTTTGTCCGCCTTTCTCCAGTTGGTAGGTGTAGATGACCAGCCCCATTGTAAGTCCGGGGCGGGTCATTCCCCTGAAAAAATCCACGACGGACATCAACGTCAGGTGAATGCCCGCCGCCCATGCGGGCGCGTTTTTCATCTGCCCCCGGCTGTAGGTGGCTTTGTCGTTCTCAATCGCGGCCAGGCGTTCCTCGTGGGCGTTGTTCTCCGCGTCGGCTTCGGTTTGAGCTTCCAGTCGATCCAATTCCGCCTCGTTCTCCAGTTGAACCGTCTGAAGTTTCAGAGCGGCCTGCTCTTTCATGTCCTGCCTGTCCTGTTCGCGCATGGCGAGTTCGTGGGTTCGCTCCTTTTCTTTCTCGCGGGCCATCATGAATTTCTCCGCTATAGAGGTCGCAAAACCCATGAAACCGCCGGTCAAGAAATTGCTGAGAATATCCATCAGTGTATCGTAAGGAGAAAAGGTTTCGATCCGATCAAATTGAAAAATTTTTGGTAGGCCCTATCGGAGTGGATGCCCATCAGTTGGTTGTTGGACGGGTGCCTCGCGAATCCGGAGGCGAACAGGACGCAACCGAGGATGTCGGTGCGCCATCCGAGCTTTCTGTCCCCGCCGAAGTTTCCCTTGTGGAACAGCACGCCCGATCGGTTCCGCACCGCCTGAACGTGCCAAACGTTTCTGTATTTTCCGGAACCGGAGCGGGGCAGGAATTTTGCGACGTAGGCGCCGGCGGGTATTCTGGACAGACCCCGGCGATTGCTTCTGTCCGGGAGTTCCAAGCTGTAACAAACACGGCGGCCGCCGACGTACATAACGCCGGGCGTTCCCTGATCCCCCGTTTTCCCGCGCCTGATTGAGACCCTCCGCATTCGCTATTTTCCGTTGAAAGCCCTCGCCGTTCCCTCCTGAACGGCCAAGGCGAGGTTTTTGTAGTACTGACGATGAAGCGCCCAAGCCGCGGCGTAATCCTCGGCGGTGGGGTTTTCCACGTGCGGGAGTTGCTTCTTCAGGATGATTCCGCCGGCGTAGTTGTACTCCCAGGGTTCCACCGGTTGTCCGCTTTCCAGCCGAAAAAGGATGTCGTAAATCCTCTCGGCTAGAATTTGAACTTTTTTGCGCCGGAACCTTCCCCCCCGCTGTATTCACCGGACATCAGGGAAAGGATTTCCCCGTTC
This sequence comes from Goniobranchus fidelis, assembly GCA_028565935.1. Classification (NCBI taxonomy): domain Eukaryota; kingdom Metazoa; phylum Mollusca; class Gastropoda; order Nudibranchia; family Chromodorididae; genus Goniobranchus; species Goniobranchus fidelis. Next base: position 2,722 of record JAOWAZ010277656.1, read on the forward strand.
AGCCCCCAGTGCTTTTCGGACGTTGAGACGTAAACCTCTTTGTCTTCGGCGGAGCTCAACAGAAAATTCCTGACTTTTCCCGGAGACGGTTTTTTCCCCATCCTGACCTTGAATCCCTCGAAATCCCGCTTCGAGACGCGAAACGCGAGGGAAACCCGGTCGAAGCCGTCGAGGAAGCCGACCGAGAAAAGATCGCCCTCCCATTTTCCGTCCGCATCCAAGTCCGGCAGTATTTTTTCTATAAGCCTTTCCAAAAGGTTGACTTCGAAGGTTTCCGAATCCGCGCATTCGGTCACTTGGGCGAAGGTTTCCTTTCTTTGCGGTTTGAACCACCTGGGCAGGTATTCCCTGGCAATCGGGCTGAAGAGTTCCGCCTTGGCCATTTCAATCCCCAGTTGTTCGAATTCCACGCGGTTAACCTCGAATCGGATATTGTAGTTGGAGAAACAGGCGAGCGTGATTGTTTTACTGTCCATCCGTCACCCCCGGCAATGTCATCAAAAATTTGCCGTCCGCCTTCACGTACCCGCTTTCGCGGTCGGTAACCAGCCCCTCGACGTCGACAATCATGTTTTCCGCATCCTGCTTTATCAGGTTGAGCAGGTTCGAGGGGGCTTTTAGTTTGATCCCGAACACTTCGATTTTCGACCTTTTTTCCCCGACGGAACCGGCGAACGTGATGTCGAAGGGTTCGATTGCCTCAAGACCCCCCTCGGGGGCGTACTTCAACAATTCCTGGAACTGATCGTATTCCAGTTTCAGGGTGACGGTGGGTTGTTCGGGTTCGGATTCGATGAACCCCCCGCCCGTGACCGCTTTCAGCCCGGAGTTAATCGACCCCTCGCACTCGTGTATGTTGAACCGGTACCCGGCGCTGGTTTCGAACGTGAAATTTTTTCCGGAAAACTTTTGCATCTTTACTCGACGGTTTGGGTTATTTCTATGGCGGTTTCAATCACCGCGGGGCTGTCGACGGGGCGGAACCGGATGGCGGGGATCAACGCCCAGGATTTGCCCCGCCGTTCCCAGCGGACGGTTACCGCGTCGGATGCGGGCTGGTAAATCTCCCAGTCGGCCCGGTTGGGGGAGGAAACTTTGTCGCGGAGGATTTTGAAAAATTTCGATTCGGCCTGCAATTCCCCGCGCTTGGTTCTGGTCAGCGTGTTGTTGGCGATGTTTTGCGTCCCGATCTCGTGCGCCCGGTAACGGATGTCGTTCGTCACGCGAAACAATTCCACGGTGCCGACTTCCCCGCCGGACGCTTCCAGCGTGTTGATGTCCGCGAAATACACCCCCTCCCGGTTGGGGTGGTATTGAAACGTGCCCAGCCGCAACGCCTGAACGGATTCCAGTACGGATTGATCTGTTTTGCTTATGCGCCTTCCCTCGGAGTCGAACGGAGCCGAGGAGCCGGGATTGACGACCGGCCCGTCCAGGACTTTCATCGGTTTGATTGCGCGGTTTCGGTTTTTGGTCAGCCTGCCGGCCGTCGCGCCGACCTCGTTGCCCCAGAGGATCGGCATCAGGCAGGTTCCCCTGTCCGTCAGCCCGTCCGCGATGCCGTCGAGAACCGTCAGGTAATCCGCCCACGTCTCGGTGTTTTCGTTGATTGGCCTGATTCCGGCCAATACGCCGGCGTAAAAACCCCGCCCCGAAAGCTCTTTTCTTTTTGCCGTGATTTTTTCCGCCGCTTCCGCGTTTTCCGCGTTCTCGCAAAGGACGATCATTTCGGGGTTGCACTCATTCAGCGCGGCGTCGATCACGTCCTCCCACGTCTGTGCGGAGGAATGACCGATGGCCCAAGCCCGCCAGTTCTGCCCGGAATTCAGCCGGGCGTTGTGAAGGTCTGACACCATATTGGGCGTGTTCTCCGAGGAGGGCGTGTGCATCAGCAGTTCCCGCAGGTCGGTACCGACCCCGACGGATTGCAGCTTTCCCTGAACGGAGGTCTTCGTGGCGTGTCCCACGAACAGAAACGCTCCGTTGCGATCCGTTATCGAAACGGCCCCGGAGGGCTTGAATTGTGTGGTTGATTTTCCCAAAGCCATTTTTGAACCGTTGTTGGAATTGTTTTCAGGGCGTTTTCCCTCGTTTCTTCCGCCCGTGTTTTTTATAAGTGACGGCCGCCATGACGATCCCCAAGGCCGCCAGAGAAAAATCCTTGAATATCCAAAGGGGCAGTTCGTTGTCAGAAAGGCTTTCCCCGGTAAAAAGAAAAATCGCGTTTCTGATCGCCTGCCCGAAAAGTCCGACGGCGCCGAACCAAAGCAGAATCCGGTGCCCGGCTATTTTGCCCAGACCTTCGTACCGCCACAGGACGTAAAGGATGGCCGCCGTTCCCGCCGCGTCCATGACCGCCGTGGCTAGGTTGAAGAGGTATTCGAAGCTCATTTTTCCCCCTTTGCGTTTTCGCCTTCGTCTGAAATCCCCAGCTTCTTGTTGGCGTATGCGTTCATCTTGTTTTTCCAGTCTATGCTGAGAAAGGCCTTTATCGAAACAAAACCGATCACCGAGCAGATGACGGAAGCGGACAGAACGTCGCTGATGTTGTTCGCGTCCCACCCCAACCGGTCGATGAATTTCTTGGTGAAACTCAGGCCGATAACGAAGCTGACTACGAACTGAATAAATTTGTCCTTTTTTCCCCTTCCCTTGAATCCGACGATAATCGTGCTGCCGAAAAGGGATCCGATGAGGTTGACTATCTGATATCCGGTTTGGACTTCCACTTTTTCATTTGTATTGGTCGCAATTCGGAAATTCCGGTGTGCAACGCGGGTTGTTTCATTCGCCAAGGTAGTTTTTCAAAAAAGATTCGTAGCGTTGGGAATCCGCAAGGCTTGTGTTTTTCAACATCGAAAAGTAGGAGTTTTTTGCGATAACCGTTTTGAATTTCAACGCCATAAGACGTTGTTCTTCGGGCGACAATCCCAAAACGTGGCGCTCGGGCAAAACCACTTTCCAGCTTTTGTTGCCGGATACGGAACCCACCGCCACTCGGTGCGAACGGATGAAATAACCGGCCTGCCCCATCGTGTACATCTTTTGAAGTTTCGCTGCGGTCACCTTCAGCCAGCGTTTGCCGTTCTTCAGTTTCACTCGGTCGTTTTCCAGCCGTTTTTTGTCCCGCTTGTTCTTGGCCGATTCGTCAAATTCAACGTCGTCCCAAATCTCGTCCCAGTTTTCGGCGAGGTATTTCGCCTGTTCTTTGGTGCAAGGGTGGTTGAAATACTGCGGCGGAACGTCCGGCACAATCAGCGACTCGTTGTTCTTTTCCCGCCCCATGCGCTTTCCGCGCATTTTCAACAGGGATTTTTTCTGCTTTTCCCATTCAACCGTGTAGCTGTGCCCCTCGTGGTGTTCCCTTGCAAAAGGCACGAGGGATTCCACCGTCAGCGATTCGTCGGAGCTTTGCCGTAGGCGGTACGTTCTCCGACCGCCGCTGGTTTTTTCCTTGAGCATCTTGGTCAACACCTTTCCGCCGGCCTTGCCGGGTTCAAAACCTCCGCCGTCCAGGTTCTCCTGTCGGCGGAGGCGTTTTCTGTTGACCGCCACGGCCGCCCGCCCCATCTGTTGCAAAGCCCGCTTTTTCAGGCGCGGGGGGACGAAATCCCTGAAATCCTTCAATAGCTTGTCGAGATTCAAGATTTGGGTGTTTGCCTCAAGCATCCGGTTTCACCTCCGCTTCCCCGAGTTCCTTTGCCGAACCGTCCCAGCCCTCGCCCAGTTGCCAGCGTTTGCCCACAATCGTGAAACCGTTTTCCCCGCCCGGCTTGAGCGGGATTTTTTCCCTGAAGGCGACTCTCACCGAGGCGTTTAAAAATTCTTCGTAGTCGTCGTAGTCGAATGCGGGGTTGTCGAGTTCCCCCCTGTCGGGATCGTTTTCGGCGATCCAGCCGGCCAACAGAACCTCGAAAACGATAACGGCCGATTGGCTGGCCTTGATGCCGTCCACGTCCAAACGGACGGCGTACTCACGCTCGGCGATGGTTTTCCCGGTTTCCGTCTCTTCGTCCAGCCAGACGAGGGAGGACGATTCCATGAAAAGCGAAACGTCCTCGGGCCTGTGCCCCGTCAGGGTGCAAACGTCCTTTTCCCGCAGGCGTTCCAGCAGGCGCAGGGCAATCACAGTTCCGCCGCCGAAATCACCGTTCCCGCCGAGGGGACGGCTTTCTTAAGCACGTTGAGGAATCGCTCCGCTTGACCGTTCCAATAATCGGCCGCGTCGCCGTCGCCGGCGTTGGCGTTTTCGGCCCGTCCGTAAAACCGGGACAATCGCCCCCTTGCGAGCGCGTAACAGGCCGATGTGTAGAGGGTTTTGGTTTCATCTTTTTTCGCCGCGTTTCCGCCTTCGGTTTTCCACTCGCCCAGCCTGCCGTTGATTTCGTACAGGGCCAGAAGGAGTTCGCGTTTAATCGTGGGGGCGGTCAGGTGCGAATCCGCCCGGTAAAGCTCGGCGTATTCGCCCGTGTCCAAGTCGGGCCATCCCTCAATCGGGTTTGTCAGGATTTCGCCCGTGCCCGCTTGCGTGTCGGGAAGCATGGCCTACCGCCCTCGGGAATCGGTTTCGGGAACCCCGTCCGAAGACGGTTCCGAATCCTTTCCATCGGGCGGCGCGGTCGAGGCGTTCGCCATGCGTTCCTGAAACTCGTTGTAATCGGTCTTGATCGGCGCGCCGTAGGCCAACGCCCTGGCGCCCAAATCCAGTGCGGCCTTTTCGTCCATATTCTTCAGCCAGTAATAGGCGAAATAAAGTATGTTGCCCGCCAGTTTTCGTTTCATTTGGTCGAACTCCGTATTTTCCAAATAACCCGGAATCCAATCCGCCTCCTTCAGCCAAATTTTTTCCTCCCGGTCGAAAATGCCCTGAAGGTAGTCTTCCACCTTGAAATGCTTCCAGTCGGCGAAGGGCAGTTTGACGGGTTCCCCGTTCGGAACCTGCTTGGTTCGGATGGCGTCGTCCGCGTGCCTTAAAAAATCCGTGAACGGGATTTCACCCGCCTCGGCCAAGTCGTAGGCCCAGACAACCCAGTGGTGCACTTTTTTGTCCTGTCCGGGGTTCTCCTTGGACAGAACGGCCAGGCAATGCGCCCGGTGGCGGCCGAACAACTCCCTCTTGCGGCGTTTGCCCTCCTCCGTGGAGTGGGACACCTCCCGCAACCATTTCAGTTCGTCGGAAAAATTCTTCGGGGCGGTTTCACGTTTTTCGCCGAACCGCTTCTGCAATTGCTGTTGTCGTCTTAGCAGGGAAGGCATTTCACGCTCCCAGCAATCGGACGTTTTTGAACCAGATCGTCGCTTCCACGTCCTCGACCACGTTGGTTTGCTCCTGATAAATGAGCATGGAAGCCCCTCTCCGATCCCGATCCATTTCCTTGTATTCCTTCCGCACGGAACCCTGGAGCGTGTAGACGGAAAAATTCCTCGGGTTGCTCACGCAGATTTCCCCCTCGGGCATGTTGACCATGTTGACGGCCCTGAGCGACGCGAAGGAAGAAAGAAGCTGGGTCACGTAAGCCCGTTCGCTGGGCATGGAACCCTGTATGAGCGAATACGCCTTTTGTTCCTCCTCCCTCAAGACGGAATCCGAAACCCAGCATTCGAGACCCTGCCGCTTGTGTTGGGGAATCGCTCCCTTCGCCGCCGCCGCCAGCGCGTCGAGGTTGGCGAAATCGGGGCGTTGGGACGCGACCGCGTCCGAGTTCAACGTTTCGGCTTGGTGGGTCGCCTTGATCACGATTTTCGATTGGTCGGTTTCGGGCAGAACGACGTATTCCCCGTTGTAGTTCGTCGTGCCCTTGACGGTTGCGAAGCCGCCGATCTGAAACGGATGCCCGTTGACGGGTAATCCCACTTTTCCGCCTCCCTCGTCGGTAACGCCCTCGGGCGCCAGCGGGAATTCCACCCCCTTGCCCACCAGAATGGCGGAGGAGTTCGGCGCCCAGTGATCGAAAACGTTGTCCGGGTTGTCGCGCTCCATGATGGCCCGGAAGCCGAAGTCAAGCTCCTCGAATGCCTGGGCGGGGTCTTTGCGGTCGGTGCCCAGCAGGCACAGATCGGCGGTGTCGTCGGCGACGCGTTCCAGCCAGAGCCGCTTGAACCGTTTCAAAATATCGTCCTGCCCCCTCCACGAATCGATGGTGGCCCAGTTCAGAACGAAGGGCAGTTCCCGCCATTTGGTTTCGTAGGTGGTGTGCCGGCGATCCAGATTTTCCTTGTACTCGGCCGCTGGACGCCTTTGCATCGTTCGCCCGGGAACGCTGGCGAAAATCTTTTCGCCCATTTGGGACGGGACGGTCTGCATGCCGATGCGTCCCAGCAGGTTGTTGTGCAAAACCTGATCGTCCAAAAATTTGCGGGTGGCGCGGGGGTCGATGGAAAAATTATAGGAATCCTTGGCGGAACGTTGCAGGCCGTAACTCTGAGCGGTCGCGTGAAACAGCTCCTCGGCGATGGCCGAGCGATCCATGTGGACGGTGGCGGAGCGGGTCAGGTTGGTTGTGTTTTGTCCCGACGCCCCGGAAAAAAGGTCTTTGGTCATGTTTTCCCTGTCTTTCTCAAGCTGTTCGATTTTATTTCTGCTTTCCTCCAGTTCGGCTTCAAGTTCTTTGGCGCGGGAAAGGAGTTCCGCCTTGTCGCGGGAGAATGCGATTTCCAGTTTTTTCAAACCCTCCTCGTCCGGCTGAACGTCTTTCGTCTCCTTCGGTTCTTCCTTCGGCTTGGCGAAGAGGCTCCATTTCTCGACGAACGCGGCCAAGCCCTTTTTGTTTTCCTTGTCCAGCATGATGGTTTCGGTGCCCACGCTGGCCGGGTCGTTGGTGACCGCAAGGCCGGAAAGATAGGGAACCTCGCCCAGTTTGCCGATCTCTATCGAAAAGCGTTGTCCTTCCCCCTTTTGCAGCAAACCCAGATAATGGACATTGAACTTAAGATCCGCCAACAACGCCGATTTGCCCTCCAAGGTCGGATGCGGACCCACGGACAGGCTCTTGACGTGCCCCAGTGCCTGATCGCCCCAGTGGTTGTGGTTGATGGAGGCCTTGTATTTGTCCGGATCGTATCCCTCGGCCAGGGCTTCCAGAAGTTCCCTGGACAAATTCAACCCGTTGAACGTCTCGCCCTCGGTGGCGACGACCACCGCCTCCTCCACGAGGTTGTCCGAGATGTTTCGTTCGAAAAGGAAGAGACCGGGAGAGAGGGGAGGATCGGGGGTGCGTAACCCGAAAATTCCGGCGATTCTTTTCGCCGTCCCGCGAAACAGGAAGAAAAACAAAGGAACGACCGCCGCAACGAGGAATTCAAACATTCGCCTAAAGGGATTGGGGTTCAAAAAGAATTTCCCTTGGGAATACCCTTTTTTTGGCGGCGGGCAAGAAAAGCTTCCTTGGAAAACGGCTTTTCCAAGGAAAAGGGGGTTGGGGGGTTCTCATTTTTTGGTATTCGGGTGCGCATGAGCAAAGAGAAAAAGCCGGTGCTTCCCAAAAACGATTTTTCCTCCGTCGAACTTCGGCGGCTGAAAAAACCCGATTTTTTCGAGTACCAGATTGAGATAGCCGAACCCCGCTTTGAGTCCGAGTTCTGGATAAAATCGCGCCAGATCGGGTTTTCCTACGCGTTCAGTTGGCGAGTTCTGTACTGCGCCGCCGTGTTGGGACGCAACCAGATTTGCATCTCGGCCAGCAAAAAGCAGGTGGGGATTTTGCGCGGGTACGTGTGGATGTTTGCCCGCGAGTTTTTCAAGGTGAGGTTGACGGGGAAGGAGGAAACTCAGGTGGTTACGCTCAAGGGCGGGGTTGCCTCGATTCACTGGTGTTCCAATAATTCGTACACCGCCCAGGGTTACAGCGGCGATCTGATTCTCGACGAATTCCCGCAGAACCCGAAAGCCGAGGACATCTACGACGCAGCCATGCCCACCGTCTCGCTCGGCGATTATTCAATCTGGGCGTTCGGCGCGCCGTCGCACACGCAAAGCTTCGCCTATTACATGTGGCGCGGCAGGGACTCCGACGGGAACAGGATCGGCGAGGGGTTCCGGCGGAATTCAATCGACATCTATCAGGCGATTGACAGGGGCAACAGACTGATCAATCTGGAAAAGTGCCGCAAACTGTGCAAAACCCCGGCGCACTTTCACAACTGGTACGAATGCGGTTGGGTGGAGGCGGGCAACAGCCTGTTCAAAAAAGACGCTCTGGAGCGTTGCTTTTGGAAGGAACGCTGGGAATCCGAATCGGGAGAAATTTTCGAGGATTACTCCGACATCAAGTGGAACCCGTCCGAAACGCTGTCCGTACTGGTGGGCTACGATCCGAACGGCGGCGGGGAACACGGGGATCAGGCGGGGTTCGTGGTGCTTGAGGAACACCGGGCGGGATTCCTGCGGGTTCTGGAGCATCACACCATGCGGGCCAAGCCGCCCGATTGGCAATACGCCCATATGAAACGGGTACTGGGAAAGTACGCCGGCTTCATTCGGGTGGTCGCCGTGGACTGCACCGGCCCCGGCGCCCGACTCGCCGAACGCATGCGCGAATTGAAGGCGGAAGCGTTTCCGGCGGCCAGGCTTGACGAAATCGAATACAACCACGGAACCAAAAACAGCATGGTTTGGCACGTGGAGCAACTCGTGTCCGAAGGCCTCCTGAAAATGAACTACGACGACGAGAACCTGATCAACGCATTCTACGGGGTCAAGATCGGGGTAACCCAGGGAGGTATCTCCACGGTGCGAAGCGAACGAACCGGAACCTCCCACGGAGAGTTGTTCTGGGGGTTGGCCAACGCCTGCGCCCATTACGAAATCAACGGCTCCCGAACATCCAGACAATCCTCAACCAGTTACGCCCGTGCCTAAAATCAAAAAATACCCCGAGACCACGTTGGACGGGGGACGCCAAAAACGCCTTTCGGTGTCGGTTTCCGAAGAGGGTGAAATAACGCTGAACCCGGACACCTACAATCCCGATTTCGACCTGATCAGCTCTTCCCCCGACGAATCCGAGGAATGGCAACGCCAACCGATATCCTTCGATTTCCTGACCCAGATGTCACGGGAAAACCCCATCCACGAGGCCTGCCTGGACAAAAAATTTTCGCTGGTCATGAGCGGGTTCCGCTCGGACAAAATCCCTTACGACGCAATGGCCGGGCTGGTGAACGATTACTTCATCACCGGAAACGCGTATCTTCGCGCGGCCGGAAGCGTAATCGAGTATCTGCCGGCGAGGTTTATGCGAGTCGGCCAAAAACGGCTCAGGGACAAATACGTGGCGGTGAAGGAAGAGGAGGTGAAAATGGAATACCCGGCGGGGGAAATAATCCATTTCAAACGGGTGTGCGCCGAATCGATGTGGTACGGGTTGCCGAACTACGTATCCGCCCTGTCGGAGATAACCCTGTCCAAGGCGGCCCGCAACTACCGCCAACGGTTCTACGTCAACGGAACCCACGGCAGGCTGATATTCACCAACCTGCCCAACCCCCAGCTGAGGGACAAGGACGGCAACCTGAAGGATTCGGCGATGATCGAGGCCCTGCGCGACACGATTATGCGCACCAAAAAGGAAGGCCAGCACAAGTCGTTCCACGTAAACCTAGACGATCCGAAACTGGATTCGGTTGAAAAATTGATAACGGTCAAGGAACTGGGACAAAAACTCGAGGAGGACGATTACGCCGCAACGATGCAGGATACCAGCGGAAAGATAGTGGTGGCCCACGGAATGCACCCCGACCTGATCGGCTTCATCGGCCAGCAGAAAAACTCCACCAACCTGGAAAAAGCCTTGGAGGTGGCAAGGGAAACCATAGCTTGTCCGGTGCAGGATTACCTGTCCGCCAAACTCTCCGATAAAAAACTCGCCGTCCGTTTCGAGCGCCCGGACGGACAAAAAACGGGAAATCAGGCTTCCGCGTAGCCGCCTTTTTCAAGTTTCTCGCCGATTGCCTCCACCACGAAGGAATTCAGGGTCTTTCCCTCCCCGACCGCCGCTTCCGCGGCCTTTCTGTGCAGACCGGAGCCCGCGCGGACGTTGAAGGAACCCTTGAAAGGGACGTCCGGGGTTTTCCCGATTTTCCCGCAGTTCTCCAGATAATTGTCGACCGCCCCGCGGAACTCCCTTTCCAAATCGTCCGGGGTAGCGGCCTCGTAATTGACCAAATCCCTTATGTGCATGACTTTCCCGAACATGCAGCGATCCTCCGCGCTGTATTCGATTGATCCGGAATAACCTTTGTATTTGAAAAAACTCATAAAAAACCTCCCGATTTTAAGATTTCCCTGGCCTGCCTGACCGCGTAAGACTTGATTTCCTTTCCCGGATGGGGTCGGTGGCACTGCAAAACAAGTTTTTTGTCTCCCCCGTGAACAAACAGAACCCTTGAACCCGCCCCCTCCGTTTTCTCGAACCCCATGCCCGAAAGCATTGATTCGAATTCGGACCACTTAAACCCGTTTTTGGCCGTTCTGAATTTCTCCGTCAGCTTGTTTTTCCTGCTCACTTTTACCAAAAGGACTTCATTCAACGAAAACGCTGGTATCTTTTTTAGTCGCAATTTTTATTGATATCAACCCTCCAAAAAAAAATAAAAGCCCGAAAAAGTCCTTTTTTCCGCCCATTTTTATTTTTTCCGAAAAACCCGTTTTTTCCCGTTTCGACCGTCCCGTTTTTTTCGGGCTTTTTTTCCCTAATTCCCCGATTGCCGTACAATTGCGCGCAGAATCAGTTGAAAAAAAGGCAGGCGGTTGAGTGCTTTTCGGGCTCTTTTTTATTTTTTTTCGGAAGATTCCCACAACGCTTGAGCCAAACGGCGGCAAGTGAACGGGGATTAGTGCCTTTCGGTTGCTGCCGTTTGGAGAAGGGGCTTGGGCTTTTCGTGAAAAGACCACAAATGAACTTTGCGTTTTTCTCGTCCCTGTCAAAGGCTTGACAGAAAGGTAATCGGCTCACAGGTTAAATTTCCCTAAAATCAATGATTTTTTCATAGAAGACATGGAACGCGATGATGCAGTAGCACAATTTTTTAACCTGCCGAAAATCATAAAAAGAAAAGCCTTTCCCAACGACAAGCTTTTCATACCCGTGATCGAGGCCGTCACCAATGCGATAGAGGCGCATGAAGAGGTTGGGGGGACAATCAGGGTGGAAATCCATTTGCTGAGACCCGCGCAAACCGCATTGGACAAAAACGCCAAAAACACCGTTCTCAACGGAATAAGGGTAATCGATTACGGGATCGGGTTCAATGACGATCATTTCAAATCCTTTCGCACCCTTTCGTCAGATCGAAAGGAGAAACTGGGCTGTCTTGGGGTGGGGCATTACAGCTATCTCAAGATTTTTTCGAAAATCTTGGTAAACAGCGTCTATGGGCGGGACGGGAAGAAACTCCATCGGAATTTTCGGTTCGAGGCTCCGGGAGAAATTCGCGGCCTGAACGACAAGCCGGAGGAACTGGGAAAAGCATCGACCCGAATCGAGTTTTCAAACCCCGTGAATCCGTTGGAAAAGATAAAATCCTTTCCGAAAACCTGCGAATCCTTCAAAAACGAAATTTTGGAGAATCTTTTGTACAAGCTCCACAAAAGAAAAATTTATTCGATTGAAATCATCGACGAAGAGAACAACGAATCGGAAAAAATAACCGAACTGCCCGACGGCGAGAACACCAGGTTCAACCTGCATGGCCGTACTTTTGAAATGACCCTCTTTAAAACACGCTTGGGAAGCAAGTCGGACGTTTTTCTCTGCGCGAGCGAAAGACCGGTGAAATCAATTCTGTCCAAAACGGATTTCAAGGGTATCGACAAGTTGGAAGACGACGGGGGCAATGTCTTCAGATTCCACTGTTACATAAGTTCCGAACTGTTGAACGAAAACGTTAACGACGAACGGACCGGATTCAATATCCTGGAAGGCGGGAACGTCTTCGGAGAAATTTCGGAAGAGGAGATATCCGACCGCGTAAATTTGGCGCTGAAAGAACAATTGGAACCGTACCTGAAAAAAAGGAAAGAACAAAAAGAGGCCAAAATAAGGAAAGTGACCGGCGAAAACCCGGAATACGCGGTCACGATGAAACAATACCCGGATATTGCGGAAAGCTTCGGATTTTCAGACACGGAAGACTCAATCGCAAACAAAATAGAAAAAGGCTATTTCAAAAAGAGGAAGGAAAGCAGGGAAAAATTAAACCGGGCCGCGGAAAATAAGAAATCGGAACCCTATTGGGAATACATGGAAAAAACGATGGAAGCCATGAGGGAATACGATCAGACCAAGAAGATTGAACTGGCCGCATACGTCTCGTACAGAATGAAAATCCTCGATGTTTTTCACTCCGCCATCAGTCAGGACGAAGACGACAACTACGGTCTGGAGAAGGAAATCCACAATCTGGTTTTCCCGATGGGCACATCCAGCCAAGATTCAAAGCGGTTTTACAAAGACCATAACCTATGGATAATTGACGACAGGTATTCCTTTTTCGACTATGCTTTTTCGGACATGAGGCTGGAAAAACACCTGAACATCGCTTCCGATTCCAAAAGCAGACCGGACATTGCCCTTGAATTCCAAAGAATCTCCAAGGAAATGGAACACGAGGGGGATTTTTACAAAATGGGGTACCTTGAAAACATGGAGAGAGACGCCCAAAGCATCGTGATTTTTGAATTCAAAAAACCCGGGCTGGAAAAAAACAGAAAGGATGACGACCCCGTGTTGCAATGCATAGAATACATGCAAATGATCAAAGCGGGAAAGGTAAAATACCACGACGGAACAACCATCATCCACAACGAGAATTCACTGAACTTCTTTGTTCACATAATCTGCAAATTCAGCGAGAAAATTATTGAGAAGATTAAAATCTACTCGTTTCTCAAAAAGACGTTCGACGGCCAAGGGTATTACGGTTGGGACGACAACCGAAGGGCCTATTTTGAGATAAGGGAACCCGAAAAGGTTCTCAGGGACGCAAACCAACGAAATGAGGCTTTCTTCAGATATTTGGGACTAAAATGACAACAACTTTTTAAATGCCCGATTTTTTAAACCTTGGATTGAAAATTACCCAAAATATTTCAAATCCCTTTTTTCCTCAGTTTTCCATTTCCGCCGGTAAGCGGGGGTTTTCCCCCTCCCCGCCCGTTTTACCTTCTTCAGCTTCCACTTTCCCCTTCGGTTTCACGTTTTGGCGGACCGGAGGGGGGAATCCGCTCAATGCGGATTTGTTTGGGGGCTTGGATGCCGATTCTGATCTTGCGGGGGGACGCGTTCCTGACGAACACGTCCGCGCCTATCCGCGCCTCCTGTTCAGGGACGAGTTCTAGGTACAGCATTCGGCCTCCTCGTAGGAATTCGTATCGACGATGCAAATATCATCGTGCAGGGACCGCAATCGGCTTCCCAACGAACGGAACGTTTGTCCCATCCCCATTTGGAAATCTTCGCGAAGGTCTACTTCCATTTCCCCGACTGATACCCAATCTATCCTGGTCAGGATTTCCTCCAGAAAAACCACCTGTTGGCGAATGTCGTTGATTTCATCGTGAAGGATTGGGTTCCGCCCATTCCATTCGATGGGGATTTTTTTAACCATGGCAACCTCCCCGAGGCGATTGCCCCGATTGAAGATTGATTCGGAAAAGGCGGAAGGGCCTGTCAAGGGCGTTCTTGAGCAGTTTCAGGGGCAGTTTGCCGTCCAGTTCCACGAACGCCCGGCTTTTGCCCCGCAGCTGTTTGCCCATGCGGTTTATTTGGCTTGCGCCGGGTTGGCTCAGGAAAAAAACCGGATCGGACACGGACGCGTGACGTCTTATCCACTTGGTTTTGCCGCAGGCGGGAGGGCCGGTTACGATGTACAGGGTGATTTTGTTTTTCATGCTTCCCCCTGGGACAGACAGGTGGACAGATGCACCAGAAAGACGAAGCATCTGTATTCGGGCGGAACCATTTCCAGCGATTTGGGACGGGTGGAAAGCGTTTTCAGGATGCCCGTTTCGCCGAACCTCAGAACCGAGCGCAACTCCTCGGTGGTTTCGCTGACGGGGATTTCCGAATGGGGGTTGATGCGTTCGATCAACTCCTAGTGGCCGAACGCCCCGTTGCCGCAAAAAACGTAAACGGTTCTGAGTTCGGAAAGGGGAAGGGGCGGTTTCCCGAGAATACGGGGACCTTGGACGCAAGTGTTCATTTTTCGTACCTCTCTTGAGTATTTTGAGTTTTTGAATGGGAGCTCAAAACCGTCAAGAGAACGGCGAGGTTATTCGAGCGGCAAAGCCGCCTTATTTCCCTGCACTCCCAAAAATTTGGGTGAAAACCCGAATTTCAGGCACAAAAAAACCGATGGTTTCGGCATCGGTCGCCGCTCTTGATGGAGTTTTGATCTCCGTGGAAAAAAGTCTTTCCGTGAAAAGACTGCTCATGAAATTTGCGTTTTTTTCACCCTTGTCAAGGGGGCATTGACAAAAAATTGATTTTTAACCTTTAATTTTCCCTCTTTGCCGTAACCTACAACATACGAACACATGAAAAAAAAAATATACTTTTCCATTAAGGGGAGTTTGTTGCGCCCTCGGGAGGAGTGGGTCAAAATTTTTGAGGAACATGGATTTACCCACAGTCCGCCGCTAACCCCGGAAATATCTTTTCTTTTGGTCGGGGAGGACTGCTCAGAAAAAACCATTGCAAAAGCGGAGAAATTGAAAATTGAAATTTTGAACGAGGAACAGGCCGTTGAAAAAATGCTAGAGATTAACCCGGGTTTGAAAAATATCTTTTACCCTGAAGAAGTTACCTTTATTAGAAACGAAAAAGAAAGCGGTATCGAGTTTTTCCCACCCACCCCGAGCGAAAAGAAAAAAGCCAGGCTTGAAAAAGAATACGGGGAAAAAGGCTTTGAAAAAACCTTGTTGAAATTGAAAAAGCACAAGGTCGAATTTGAAAAAGTGCCAGAAATCGATTTCTTTGATTATCCAGAAAAGATAGGAAAAGGACGATTTGCATATACGGGTTCCTTTAAATACATTGGTCGAAGCGAACTGGAAAAACTGATATGCTATCTGGGATGGACTTGTTACCGAATGAAACGGGAGCAAAGAACAAAACTGGATTTTTTAGTTATCGGCCACAACGGAACTCCGTACTTCGGAAAACTGAAGGTGGATGAAGTAAAAGAAGCAGGAGGCATAGTAATGAACGAAAATTATTTTCTGAAATACGTATTGGATAATTTTTCGCCATCCGATGATTAAACATCTTCTTTTTGCGCCTATTTTTCTTTTCTCGGTTGCGGTTTCGGGTGAAACCCTGAACGGCAAGGCGGTACGTTTTTTGGATGGGGACACGCTCGTTTTGCTGGGTGATAAGAACGTCCGGTATCGTATTCGCCTGCTTGAGATAGACGCCCCCGAAAACGGCCAGCCTTTCGGCAAGAAATCCAAGGAGGCGTTAACGAAATTATGCGCGGGAAAACCCGTTCGGGTGGAAATCAGTTCGACGGATCGTTACGGCAGAACGCCGGGAACCGTCTATTGCGACGGGACAGGCGTTAATCTGGAGATGGTACGCATGGGGTTGGCATGGTTTTACGTTCAATACGGGACCCGACACGACATAAGGCAAACCGAGGCGGAGGCTAAAACGGCAAAAAGGGGGCTGTGGTTTGACAAAAATCCCATAGCTCCGTGGAAGTGGCGAAGAGGCGAACGCGGCGTGAAAGATTCTTTCATGGTCAAAAAAAGCAAAAGCGGAATTTGCCACGATTCATCTTCAAAGTGGTACGGACGCACGAAACGCTACACTGAATTCAAGACGCTGGATGCATGCTTAAGATCGGGAGGAAGATTACCTAAATCTTAATCTACGAAGGTCATGCGATGTTCGCTAATCGCCAACTTTTTGGAAAAGGGTAGAATGGTGTGCCGATCAAATCGGGCACTTTGGAAGTTTGTATCGTTATTGATTTTAATATCCGCCAGATTTGTGGTAGCTTTTAATGCTTCCATCAAATAAAATTTCATTTTCTCTTTCCGCTCCGCCCTGCTGAATAACAGCCCTCTCAAAAGTGCTATGGATATATCGACCCAATTCAAATCTACCCACTCCAAATCCGCCCCCCTCAAATCCGCCCAACTCAAGTCGGCTCCTTCCAAGTTGGCTCCTTTCAAGTTGGCTCCTTTCAAATCCGCCCCCTTCAAATTTGCACCGATCAAACTGGCATCAATCAAAACCGTTTGGTTCAAAACCGCATTTTCCAAAACGGCCAAAGACAAATCCGTTTCGTTTAATTTTGCCCAACTCAAAGCCGCTTGGTTCAAAACCGCGTTTCTTAATTCAATGGATTTCAAATCGTTTTTTGCTAAATATAACCCGGCCAAATTCATCTTGTTTTCTTGGAGGAGCGATTTAGTCAATATAACTACATTGGGGTCTTGGTTGACGTTGAAAAAAGTCGCAAACGGGGAAAACAGAGACGTTAACGATAAATCCAAGTACACACTTTTGGGGATTTGGGTTCGGTTGATATCCGCTACTTGATTTAGATAGGTTTTTAGATGTTTTTTTTCATTGTCGATTCGTGACAGAACAAAATTCAGCCGCATGTGGAGTTGGTTTTTCTGGTTGAGGTATCTGGACTCCGCCAAGCCAAACAGGGCAAAATAAAACCCGATAAACCAAAAAAGAAATGAAGATTTTTTTCCCGGTTCTGATGGCTTGATTTTTTCTTTGATCATGGCATAACCGCTAAAATCCCAGATAAGCCATATCAAAAAATGTTTAGCTTTCCCAATTATTTTTATAAAATCCTTTAGCATTTCATTATTGTACTGGTAGATTGCTTTTTCCGTCAAAATCTTATTTCTAAAAAACCTTTCTTATCATATCGGCTAAATCAGAACTCCGTTCTTCCAAAAAAATGGGATCGGTTTCATAATCGATAAAAATCATTCCCAAACTTTCTGCATCATCTCTATCTAAAAG
>JAOWAZ010277657.1:0-11815 GCA_028565935.1 Goniobranchus fidelis
GAATTGCCAATTCAAACCTATAAAATAGGGATGACCTATCGGTACTGATAGGTCTAAGTAATAAGGATCCCTCATGTACGGATGATTGGATTTGATAGAGGAATACTTGAACTCATCGGTACATACATGTGCTTATGCAGTAAGTTACCGAAATAGGGATTCTTTGTGTCTTTGCCTTCGCAATGTAATAGGCACTTTATCTGCGAACATGCCAAGTAAACGTGTAATTTGGGGAAGGACGTTGTTAGGGGACTGAGCGAGCGTTACCCACTTGGGGACTGCAAAGAAACAACCTTTGCCCTGTTTTTGAGTCTCGTCACTCAAGGCTTTCGATCCCCTCAAATTTTGTTCCTTCATTTCAAAGCAACGTTCAGGACGTATGAGGGCTGCTTTAGTAAGGAGAGATGGAAGTGCCAAGTAAATTTGCTTCATAGCTTTACAAAAAGTCAAGTGAGATTGACATCAACTCTTTTTCTGATCTTGCTTTTGTTTAATGGCCTCAAGTTTTATTTTCTTCTCTAGATAAATTCCCTATGTCTCTCTCGACGTTTTGCTTTAGCTGGTTTAAAATCCCCTTCAAATCCTTTTTTTTTTTTATCTGTATCCTCTTTCTCTATTTCTATCCGAACTCAGCATCAGTATGTATGCATTTTTTTCTTCTTCCCTCAAAGACACAGAAGGTACCAACAGACGTGGTAACTTCACTGATGCTGGGATCAGAAAGAAAAAGAACTAAAAAATAAAAATAAAAAAAAGAATAGGCCTACAGATTTTAGGCAAAACGAAAAAAGGATTTGAAGTGGATTTTAAACCAGCCACCGCAAATCGTAGAGAGACATGGGGACATTGAATAGGAAAAATAGACAGAAGGGACAATTGGATGAATCGGGTGTCTCCGGAAACACTTGGGCCGCCATTTTGTTTTTTACACAAGTCACAAGCCGGTGTCTTTGGTGCCGGGTAAACCAACTACAAGAAAACAATACAGAAAATGGAAGGTGACTGCCTTGACATGAGCTATTCTGCATTGTACGACGTAAGTTGATCAAAAATCATCTAGATAAGACTAGATTTTCTTGAACGAGCGTTGTTTTACTCCAGCGATGGCAGTCTTTTTTCCTGGAGTGTTCTTTTCCTCCAATACGGCTTTAAACCTTTCTTGCTTACAACTACGTTTACTTTAGACAGTGTTCCTAGAAACTGATCGATAGAAAAATGGCTGACATGGACATTTTTTATGACGTATTCCTCTCATTATCCCATCTGTCTATGTTTCCTTATTCAATGCATGGGGAGTATCTAGAACAGCCGATGTTCATGGATAAATTAATGATGCATATAGCAACTTACGAGACATCACCATTTAGAAGTGTCCCTGTAGTCGGGTATCTGTGAACCACTCTATTGGCTGCGTTCCGAAGTTCAAGGTAGACACCACCCTGTAAATCAATATTACAATAATATTAGAATTTTAGCCATACCTATTACATGGATTCCCTTTGATCAAGACCCTTGGTTGTAACCTTTTCAGAAAAGTGATGTTGGAGTTATTTTTGATCAACATTTGCACTTTGATACACATGTTGCAATTATTGCATAAATAATGCAAATATGTTAATGGGTGTCATTTTCAGAAGATTTGTCTACTTGGACAAAGTGCTATTTCTTTTATTGTACAAATCAATTGTACGGCCTATTCTTGGGTAAGGCAATTATATATTGAGCCCATTGTATAAAAAATCCTTTAGCATTGAAAATGTCCAGCGACATGCTACTAAAAAGATATATGATATGCAAGACTTGTCATGTGAGAATTACCAAGTCATAAGCATAGAAGGATACAAGGGGTTCTTATCAAGTGTACAGAGTAGGCTATTATGTGGATAACATGGATCCTTCTGCTTTATGTAAATATGCAAGCGGTGATAACTTCAAAATATATATTACTAGAGGTATGACATAGATATTAGACAGCAATATTTTTTATTCATAGAGTTGTCAATATTTAGAACAAACTTAATTTTGAAACTATGAATGCAGACAGATTTAATTCTTATCAACAGCTCCAAAATTGTAATGGATGGACAACTGATGGCTTCTAAATATCTTCATGATTAAAATACCGATGCAAGTTCAACAACTTTTACTTATGCTTAACTTACAAAGCATTTAACAGATGTATTCCTACAACTACCAGGCCTTAAATTTTGATACGATATGATATGATGTAATATGATATGATATGATATATGATATAATTAAATCAAGCACTGGGACACTGCGGGAAAACTACCTAGAATCTAGGTTACTAGAATCTAGGTTTAACTAATGACAGAAACAACATCCAAAGTGATTACTTCTTTAGGAGTCCTTGCTGAAATGAGACTGTAAGAGAATACAGATTCTTTTTTTTTTTAAAAGAGCACAACCAGTCATGAAATTCATCGAACGTGAGAGAATTGCTTTGATTATACACATAATCATAATCTCCAAAAAAGATTGAGAACAGCCAACTACTGGGTGGCACACAAAAAACCGCTCTCTGCAGTCTCTATAACTTTCTTAAAAAGGCAGTTACAGCAGCAAAAGGTTTCATAGAAATTTTTATTGAAATGTGGAAATGGCAGTGAAAAACAAAATATGTCACGTTTTTAAATTGGGGCCAACATAAATTATGCGTCCAATTTCAAAAAGGTTGAGCAACAATACAAAATACATGCCGAAACTATGAGAAAGTGCTTTTTTTAAAACTTTGAAAGTGTGTAAAACAATAACAAGGGAGTGATAAAGGCATACTGAATACACTTTTCAAGAAAACAAACGCTGTATTACGCTAACTTGTTTACACAAGTTGTTTGCTGATTCTTCTACATTCAAGTTCGTCCCAAAACTTCTGTACCACTGAAATATAGCGCTATTTTGTCACTTTTTTGGAAATTTCCTTCCATGTCCTCAAATCAGGAAGGCATTCCAAGTCCACTAGCATTGAAAGCCAACCTACGTGGGGCACTTGATAGAGTATTGAGGATGTTCATGGATATAATCGTAGGATGGATTGGCCATTAAACCCATTAAATTGTTTGCAAGCAAAAAATGTGCCTCGTAAGAAAACCATATGTGCTCTAACGATCTTATCCATTTCTTTGTTATTGATTTACACACTTTCAAAGTCTTTTAGGTCAGACTTTCACTTTGTTTCTGCTTGAACTGTGCACAGTTACACAGTTTTGAATTTTAACGCCTATTTCATTTTGGTCTCGATTTTTACACAGGGTCATAGTTAATTTTTCGCCACGATTTCCACATTTTAAAAAAATGTTTTGGCCACAAACAGCATTGATTGTGTCAAATTTTCGTTGCTGTAGCTGCCTTTTTGACGAAGTTATAAAGACTTTACAGCGAGTACTTTTTTCGTGTCACCTGTCACTTCTCCTAAATCGTATGCCGTTCACCTATGAAATTTTAGTCTAAAAATCAGTTACTAAGTTTACAAAGATGTAAAATACACAGCGGAATTTATCAATTTCAGACCCACTAAATAACAAGTGAAGGTTACTGATTATTTTCCGATTCATTGAAACTTGTAATGATTTATGAAAAAGAAAAGGACACATCGAACTTGGACAGTGTCACCTTGCCGGATGGTGTCACTTGGCTGGACGACCTCAACTGGCTGGACCGTGTCACATGGCTGGACGGTGCCACTTGGTTGAACGGTGTCACTTGGCTGGACGGTGTAGCTTGGCCGTAGGGCGTCACTTGGCCGGATGGCATCACTCGGCTGGACGGTGTTACCTGGATGGACGGTGTCACTTGGCTTGGAGAGTTTCAACCAGCTGGATGGCGCACTTGGCTGGATGGCGCCACCTGGCTGGACGGCATCACCTGGCTGGACAGCGTTACTTGGCTGGACGGCCTCACCTAACTGGACTGTGTCACCTGGCTGGATGGCATCACATGGCGGAATGGCATCACCTAGCTGATTGGCGTTACTGGGCTAAATGGCGTCATTAGGCTAGACGGCGTCAATTTGCTGGACCGTATCAGCAGGCTGTCTTTGTTAGTTCCTGTGTCTTGCCAATTAATGTGTGATGCGTGGGTCATTCGCGTTGTGCCATACCTTATAGCTCATGTATGGTAACACAGTAGCATGTCAAAATACCATGCTCGTTGATATAACCTACGATGTTGACATTGGCGTTAAACTAACAAAATAACAGACTAACAGTAACTAATCAGTCTGCCCTCTTCTATAGCAACAAGTCAAAGAAAGGTGACCTTTAAGAAGAAGGCTATGTCAGACGTCTTATGTATTTCAAGGCGATGACACACAATAATATCAAGGTTCGATGGTAGAGTGTTCATATGGAGATTTAAGAGTATAAACATGGACGATTGGCTCACAATAAAGAGCCCCTTGGTTGTACTACTTGGGGAAATTCTAAGGGTTCCAGCCCCACTATTAAATCGACAAAAAGGAACTAAATGCTAATTTAATCAATGTAGTAGATACATCTAGATCTAAGTCAGGCAGCTTTCTCCACCTATCACAAGATGATAATATTAGTATTATAAGCCAGAACACCAAAATGAACACCCCTGGGAGCCGTAATCAGAGGTTACGATCCAAAAGCCATGGACGTTTGTTTCTTCTCATATATATTGCATGTATTGTGACGTAAAAACCGATTCAAATGAACAATCTGGTATCTTACCCTGTGTGTGTAGGCCATGTGGAAATGGACATCAATTGTAGAATTGGCTCGCAGAGTTGTATATGTAAGTGGATATTCATCTGTGAATATAAAGAATGAAATCACGACTCATGACAAATAAAACATTATGGCTAAGGACAAACACCATACATGTGTCAAATTTTGGCCACTTTTTATTACATCATTCTATAAATTTTTTCTTACTCTCTATCTTTTTTGCATTTCCGATACATAAGCTGGTAGAAGAAGAGGAAGTAACTGAATTGAGATTAAGCAGTTTAGTTTAGGGTATAGGTTATATTAGATGCTTTATAAAGCAAAAAAATCCACTAAATGTGCTAAAAGCACTGCACGAGATGTATTCCTCGACATGCCTTTGCCAATCAAATACTGGCTCAACGCTATGTAAAGTATACAGAGATGCAGCGTTTTATAGGCGCGTGTACTGTACTCTAAAAAAAGATAAAGATTGCATTTATGTAGCGCTTTTCACCGTTCTACGAACAATCTCAAAGCGCTTTACAATACTTTATCCCCTAGCAGGCATTCCCCCTGGGGAGTATACAATGAAGTGTAATTCATTTTGTGCAACAATACCAGCCTATTGCTAGGTACTCATTCAATACCTGAGTTGAGTGAAACAATTAAGGTAAATTTTCTTGCTTAAAGGAAAAAAACACAAGTAGTAGCTGACGGGAATCGAACCCGGGACATCCGAGTCCCAGGCCGACGCCTTTACCATTGCGCCATCTGTGCATACTAACAAGACCCTCCTCTGCCTATGGTCGAGTACTCAATAACACGTGACTGGGGTGAAGAAATGTGTGTAAATAGCTTTACCAAAGGTAAAATAGCACTACGGCGAAGCACATATTCGAGCTCTAAACATAGCTACGATGCCACTCTGAAGATTACTTAGTTTGGCATGGACTAAGATTCATTACTAACACTTTATCGCTTGGGATTATTGGTATGTCATCTGCTAAATTATATAGATTTAGATCTAGATTTGCATTGAGGTTTTTAAATCAAAACAGTAGGCCTATGTAAAGTAAGTAAGGTAAGTCCCGTACCCATGACTGGGTATTGGAGAATTAGGAGTAGAGCCCTAATTATACTAGGCATACGGCATAATGTGGCAGTTTGCCATTGCTTTCCACGCCGACTTACTTCGCCAAGTCTAGAAAGACCTAGCTACCCATTTATACTGCTGGGTGAACAGGGGGCCCTGAAAAAACAGCACTGCCTGGCTGGGGATCGAACTCGGGCACCCTTGCATGGCAGCCAGCCGCTCTACCGACTGAGCTACCGAGCCGCCTTACATTAAAAGACCTTATCAATTGTCAAATTTTAGGTTATCTTATATTACCGTGCCTTATCGTATCTGCTTTCAGGTTTTTATTCATGTAATTCTGCATTGAGCTCCTGTTTCCAACTGGTCAACAAATCCATCAATATCAAAGCTTTAGGTTGTCCTAGTTTGCGTTCACGGCGGATGACAAGGGTTGAAAGTAGAGCTTCCATGCTCAGTCTTTTCTCTACTGGCAAGAAGAAATCTACGTCCAAGGAAGGGAAGGGACGTAAGAAGTGGACCAAGACAACACCAACTAAAAAGTAAGGACTATTTTTTTTTACAAATCTAGGCAAGGGTGAAAATATAGAAAGTCACATCTTTGTTACGTTAAAAGTTCCTGTTTTCTGATTGTAGCCAATAACTTTGACAAAGTTGTGTAGCTAAAGAAATTTTATTGCAAATTTACTGCATCAATTTTAACCATTTATCTATATCTTTCCTGGTATTATACTACTACTGCAACTAGTATTACTGGAAGTAGTTTGTTATTTAGCATACAATATCAACATCTGTATATCTATAAAAATTGTAAATATGATCAATCCCATAGATATGATCAACCAATCACCTAAAAAAAAAACAAAAACCCAAACCATATAGAGGTGCATTTGCTCTGGTTAAAGATATCATGGAATGAAAGAAGCTCATGGATACAATTATTCTAATGGATTTTTACTTTCTTATACAAAGGATAGGCAATATTTCAGAGATTAACAAACTAAAACATTTTTAGCACCTAAAACTTTCTTTCTGAACGCAGTGTCTTCACTCCATACTACTCACAGTCTCACTTTCAAAATTGATCTCTACCCATGTTATTATGTATGTTATACACATTTTGCACATCCCTGCCATCAATCACGAGCCAACCTCTTTTTTGCAACTCTTTAAAGAAAAACTTCAAAACTGACCATATCAGAACTTGTATGTACACTTCTTAGATTGTTTGTCTTCCTAATTAACTGCATGAATGTTTAGAGACTTATAGCATAATTAAATTATTATTGTTTGCATATTTTGATATCACGATTCATAAATGAATTTCTCACATTTCATACAGAACATTTCCAGCATCTGAAACAGATGGAGATGCAGACAATATGTCACAATTCAACCTGAGCCGAATGGAACTTCGAAAGAACAAACATCCAAAGTTTAAACGTGGACTGCGTTCATATCTCTGGTCTCCTGTGAACAAAGAAGAAGATTCTGAATCAGATGATGACTTCCTGAGTCATGCTGAAATGGCTAAAGACTCGAATATTATCATCACTGGATACCATCTGGTACAAATAGTCATTGACTTGCTGCAATCTATTGGGGAGATGGACATGAGTAACAATATGATTGGTCCAAGCGTTTCAGCCACCATCTTGCCTCATCTTCTATTTTTCTTAAAACAATTTCGGGAGGAGAGCAAAGATCAGTTGAATCCTCCCAACAAATCGGAGAGCTCTGAAGAAGCTGGTGCCATCAGTGGGGATATGGATGAAATCAGCACAGAATTTGGAGAATCCATGTCTGATGAGGAACCAGATTCATTACCCTGGTCAGGTGTAACCAGATTATTTCTCCTCAAGCAAGTTGTTCGGGCTATTCTGACACTGTCTGGTATTGTAGCCACCCAGCAAAATGGCGTCCGCATCTTAGGCAATTTGAAAGTTATAGAAACTCTTCTTGATAAGTGAGTATGTCTTGTTGGGTATGTGATTGCATGTGTTCGCAGTTGGAGTACATATGGAATTTGTTTTCATTAGTTTCAAGTTTCATCAATTTTTTTGTTTGGATTAAGTGTTCAGTTGCTAAAACTGTTAAATCCATTGGAAGAATTTAAAAAAAAAAATTCCCTTTATCTGGTCATTTCCCAAAGTAATGAAACCATCATACAGGAATAACTTTCCCATGGAGTATTTTTTTTACTTCTAATTTTGAAAAGCATGATAAATTAATATCAACAGTTTATTCTAGAGCTTTTAATAAGTTTAAACCTGTTTCTAAAGATATTTAATTTACAAAATAATATTCTTCAAATTGCCATGGTCTGCATTTCCCCAGTGCCTTTATTGTCCTGCCTGTTCTGTGATTCTCCTCTTGCTTTTCAGAAGACTTTTGTACTCCTTCTCTTTGGACAACAGATCATTTCATAAAATCATTTGAACCAGTCAGATTATTCAGGAGTTGAAAAACGCCAATGTTCATATTGGCAACCATTTTATAGATCAATACTCTGGTGTTGTTGTGAAAACTTACCAGTTCTATGAGTCGATTCTGTTGCTACATGCATCAAAAAGTTTGATATAAGACTAAATAGCAGTATTTCTTATGATTGTAAACGGAAAAAGGAAATTTCTTAACAATCATCAATGCGTTATGCGAAACTGTTATGAATACATTCAATTAGGCATCACTTGTTACATGAAATATTAAGGAAACAAATAGAACATATGAACTACATTTGCCCATTTGGTTTACATTTGTCTTTTAATGTCTAGGTTCACTTGCTATAACTGTTAAAAGTTAAAGTTGTGAAAGTTTATGTGATGACATAATAAATGATATGTAAAAATCAGTATCAAAGATATGGTGGCAAATTCTTTTGCATCATCACTCCTCCATATCCATTCAAATCGCTTCTGATCTTATGTATTTCTACATAAAACCATTAGTTATGATAATATCCCATCATTTTCAATGGGAACGAATGTCTTTCTAAACAGAATTTTAAGATCAAGTAGGCAAAACCTACTCAATTGGACAGAATTCAACAGCAGACAGCCTGCTCACTAACCAGTTCTTGAGCCCAGCAGATAAGAACATCAGGATCCTGGGCTGGAAAACAACTCTGAATAACTTAATAATACTAAGATTTTGTTTGAAGACTGATTTTTTTGGACTCCCAGTATATCTCTCTTCTTTTCTCATGAAATCCTACCTTTTTTCACTGGCCACAGCAGTTCACCATTTCATAGATGCTGCTTAGATTTATGGCAATGGTTTTATCTCTATGATACACAATTACAACCCTATCATTTAATCAGGAAAACATTTGTGTTATTGTAGTCCTTTGTTTTTATCTTTTTTTTCAGAGATGTCTTGGATTCCCTTGCTCCAGACGGCCTGTTTGAAACCTGTTTTAAAACAGATGCTCAGCCTTCAACTTCATCCAACACTTTACAAATTTCAGTATTCCGTGATATGATCTGTGGTACAGTCCAGCTCCTTCAAGTTGTCTACCTTCATCTGCCCATCAATCCATCTTATATTAATGATGCTAATAATTTGGTATCACATCTCTTTTCCATGGAAATTTCCAAGAGAATAAAAAATTTGATCCATTTTTGTAACTTTCAAACACCTGTATCTACTGGAAGTACAGGGGATTCTTCAACTCTATCAGAATCAAGACTTTCAAAATCTTTTCATAAAGAAGCTGAAGACAGTGTATTTTTGGATTTGGAGAAGGAAAATATTCCAGAGAGCCTAAATGACAAAAATCAGGAACAAAGGTCAGAATCTGCATATGCCAAGGATGATAGAAGTCGGCAAAAGGAGGATTCAAAAATGTGTGATATATTTCAAGAAGAGGAAGATTCAGTTTTAGAAAAGAAAGATTCAGACTTGAATAATGAAATTCAAGAAAAGCAAGATTCAGAATTGTGTCCAGGGAAGAGACTAAATGAAGATTCACATTTGGGTGGTGAAAATAGAGAAAAGAAGGATTCTCTAGATTTAACAAAGATTTTCCACAAGAGCATTCCATGTGAAATGGATAATCAAAATCAAATGCTTGATCCAGGTGGGGAACGAACATCATCTGAAACTATTCAAGACACTTCTATGAATAATGAGAAGAAATTGTCTTTTGACGAAGAATTTCATCCTGATGTTTCAGCTGAACCAGTTCGCTGCATAGGTACCTTCATCACCACCTTGAAAAGTATTAAAGTGAATTACATCCATGCAACCAAATGTCTGAAACGCCGACATCATAACTGTGGCTATGGCTCTTATTATGATCACCACCATGATATTCTTGGACTGCCATATTATTCTTCACAACAAGTGGAATGTGACGGCTATGGTTCTGATTCAGAAAATGCAAGCCAAGGAGATCAGAAAAGTACGAGAGATCTGATTAAACCCTTGTATGCTGAGCAGACAGCACAGATCTGTATTGTGTCACAGTTGTCTAATCTTTTGTTGGATTGTGTGTCATTGGAGGGATTCAAAGCTGGACATGTTTATTTGTTATCAACTGTCCGATCTGTTGGACTTTGTTGCTGCTTACAACCTGACAGAATTATATCCTCTTTAGTTCCCCATTTACCATTGTTGTCTCCAGCTGTCAGGAGCTATGCCCTTGACACTCTTACATCCATTCTCTTGGACCAGCTCCAAGGAGCCCATGAAAATCAGACTGATCAGGTATCTAAAGGAGCCTCAGGAATGACCACTAATTCAAAAGGGTGGGAAAAGACAGAAGGTGTTAAAACTGAGGGCAATGTATTCGTACCACCTGTACAGGATTCAAACAGATGTGTTCATTGCTTTCTAGAAGGATCCAGTCCGCTTTTGGCTGGCCTGCCAACCACGATGGATTCTGGTTTCTCCAGTTGTGACATTGAGGAGATGAGGAGGCAGAGGCTGTTGGAGCGCTGGAAGTCTCTGAGACTTCTCAGAAAGAATATTGTGTCCAGTGATGAAAGTATTGCATTGACTTGTGCTAAGCACTTGATGACATTGGCTATTCGCGGTAACAGTGAAATAAAAGAGGAACTCTTTTTTGGAGTGTACTTACACATTCTTCATATGAAAGTGAAAATTCCTCAGGTGTCGGAAAAATACAACAGCAATACTGGAGTGGAAAAAGTGAAGGAATCGTCAACTGATTGTGATGTTGATAACTCAGGTATTTATGAAAAAGACTTTCAACTGCTTTCTGAAATGACAAACTCAACAGAGTTGTCATCCACAGAAGAAATTTCCCATGATTCAACTGTGCCTGGCTCTGTTATGCTGTTGTGTGTTTCTGCTTTGCCTTATGTTTTACAGGTGGACAAAGTAATGTCAATGTTCCTTTCTCGTGGAGGATTAGCCAAATTAACAGATCTGTTAGAGTACAGTCAGCTGAGGTCACCAGTCATGAGTGTGTTTGAAGCTTTAGTCATGATTGATGAAAGAAGGCTGAGAGGAAATCCTGCAAACAAAAAATCACTCTACGAAGGTGGTGGTGTCATACAGACTTTTATTGACAACTTGGCCAAAAGAACGTGCAATGTGACGGCCACTCTTCAGCTTTTAAATATACAATCATCTAAAGAAACTGCTTCATCTACATCTACTGGGACACCAGAGGACTCCAGCATTTTAGATCTATACAAGAAGGAACCTCAAGGTGTCTCATCTCTGGATGATGTCACAGTGAAAGGCAAATCTGTCAAGGATACAGTCTTCGCAGAATTTTGCCGTGACAATGGTTTCATTATTAACAATGATCCCAATCTTGTTGCCTCTCTGCCTATTCTCCTTGATATGTGGAGAACCTGTGCAAAGCTTTGCATGAACAGCCGGATGTTCCGGGCGTACTACAGGGAATCTCCATGTCTTTATGTTGTCCAGGTAAGCATAATGTTAGTGACATGAATGGTGGTGTTGTGAAAACGTGCATTTTTCAAAACTATAATTAAATAGTCGAAAATTTTGACACTCCCTCACTGTAAGCTCTTTTATTTATTAGTGATTGATT
>JAOWAZ010278768.1:0-11813 GCA_028565935.1 Goniobranchus fidelis
GAACGCCCAACAACAGACCGAAAAATATCATCTTAATAAAGCGGTTCGGCTGAAACATCACCAAAAACCCCAAAAGCGCCAAGGCGAAAGTCGTATCCCCCATGTGGGTGACAATCAGCCAGAACATGTCGGGAAAACGCCCAAAAAAATGATTCCACGCAAAAAACAATTCATCATTCCATGCATGAAGAATCAGAACTATTCCGGCAAGAAATAGAATCACAGGGAAAAACAGATACCACTGCGGAATTTGGGAGACGCTAAAAGCGGGGGGATTTTGCATATGGACTTGACCCATTAAGTTCAAATTAAGGGGCTATAATAGCTAAGACTTAAAAAGTCTGCAATAGCTACTTATTATGTTCACAAGAAGAAGTCGATTAAGCACAAGCAAACAATATAAACTGATTGAGCTATTTGTAGCTGGTTCAACGGCCGGAGCAACGGGTGAAATTGTTGGAGTGCAGGCCAATATGTCAGCCTCCTTTTTCATGTGCTTAAGGCAATTAACTACCGGCAAGCAAACCAGTTTTGAACTTTCGGGAGAAGTTGAGGCGGACGAAAGCTATTTTGGCGGTGTTCGTAAAGGTAAACGAGGTCGGGGTTCAGCGGGTAAAGTAGCCGTGTTCGGCCTTTTAAAGTGGGGCGGCAAGGTTTATACCTGCATTATTCCCAATGCCAAATCAGAAACATTAACGCCCATTATCGAAGAGAAAATCACACCTGATAGTATTGTTTATACAGATACGTTTAGAGCTTGCAACGCATTGGATATTTTAGATCTCCGTCACAGAAGAATCAACCACTCAAAGCTCTTTGCCAATCAGCACAATCACGTCAATGGCATTGAAAGCTTTTGGAATCAGGCGAAACGACATCCGAGACGATTTAATGGCATTAAACAAGATCGTTTTTACCGGTTTTTAAAAGAATGTGAATGGCGTTTCAATGGAGGCAATCATCAAGACCTCTTGAAACAGCTAAAATACAGGTATAAGCATACAAAACACTAGTCTTTAGATACTACAGCCCCTAAAATTAATTGAACTTTTCTAGGCATAAGAAAATTTACCGTTCTTATGCCGTTTGGGTTTTAAAGCAACATTTGTGATGATAATTAGCCGTGAGAGCAGGCAGATGCATTATCAGAGTGATCAGGCATTTTTATAATCAAAGACTGTATTTGATTTAAAATTCTTTTGAATAGCTAAACAAAGAAAGGACCTGTTCATTGTCTTCTATATCATCGTCCAATTTTTTAACGTCGGCATTATTCACTTCATTGGCAAAAATAATGTAGTCCCACCAAGAGTGGACAGCGGAAGCCGTGATGATGTCAAATTCATCCGGGCTGGGCTGGAAAATGTAACCAAACATGAAACCAAGCAAAAAAGCATTTGCCGCACTGGCGGAGCTTCCCACATTGCCTGCGTGGGCCACCCCAAATATTATTGAGGAACTGAGAACGCCAAGGTGGTGGCTTGAGGTTTTTGAAAAGCCGTTACCCGAATAAAAATCGTAAAAAGCCGTTTGCACAAAGCGGCGAAAAAAAGCTTCTTCCGAAATTCCAATGGTATACGCAGGGTAAACCCGCTGATTGTAAAGATCCGATTTGGTTGCGCCTTTTCCCAAAAAGAAAGTGGTTTTGTGCGTGTCTTTATCAATAGACGAAAGTGATGCCGATAGAAGCAAAAGTGGTGTCCAAAAATACCATTTGTCGTAAAAATGAGGAAAATTAAATGGATCGGTAAAACGATAATAAGTTTCGGTATTAGATTCGCAGGAATGCGTGTACATATCCCCAAAACTGATCATGACCAAATTTTGATCATACCTTGCATTCCTCTGGAAATCAATCGTTGACTTATTGAAGAAATAATATTTGTGAGTTATTTTTTCTCCGTCTTTTGTTTTTTCATCGGTTTTTTCTTCAAAAGTATCATTGAACCCCTGATAAGAATCCTCATTTTTGGCTTTATTCGCTTCGTTTTTAAAATAGTGCCTCGAAGCACCAAACAAAAGCGCTTTATCCAAGTCGAAGCTGAGCAGATAACCCAAACCAGGAACAAAATACTCTGTCACGGCCTTGGTTCCGCACCATAATCCGCCAAATCCCTTGGCTTTAGGTGGATTTTTAGCGTAGGCTGGAGAGATTGGAAAAAGAAAGATTACCAATATCTTTATGTAGAGTAAACCGAAGTGAATTTTTGGCATAATTAACCATAGGGAAATTTAGAAAGATCAACATATTGCATCTTCCTTTTTAGAACCTGATTAGTGTTATTTTAAAAAATGTTTGAGAGTGTTTACTTAAATAATGCAACGAACGAATTTTTTAGGCTCTCGTATATTTCTTCGTTTTGTGCGCTTACCCACAATTTGATCGCATTATTGACCGAATCCTCGGAACGCGACACCACTTTTGTTCTCCTTGTGAATCTTCCAAGCCTGTGACGCGTGTTTGAATTGTCCGACTCGATTTTTTGCGCATGTTCCTTCCCTGCAACATGTCTCTTTTTGGGAAGAACCTTGGAAAAAGCTTTCCAATCGTCCGCGTAAAACACGCATTTTTTCAAATGTTTCGATTTGGCGCGGAGTCCCCGTGCCGTTGCAGTATCACGACCGCCCGTAACCCATGCGACAGTTCTCCCGCCACTACGGTCAACCGCCTTGGGCAGCCACAATTTTTGAGTTTTTTTGTCAGGTAATGCCACATCTCGTCAATTTCAATTTCCCGAAAAGGAGAAAGCATGCGGCTTTCTCTTTCGTCCGATCGGTATGGCGCCCGTCGCCTTCTGCAAAGTTTTTCCCGCAACGTTTGCATTTGTAATTCTGCTTCCCGTTCCCAAATCCATTCTTGTAAAAATTGTCGCTTTCACAGTGTTTGCATTTCATTTCTCTCCTTTGTTCGTTAAAATAAGTAGCTAGACATAATTAAATCTGAAATTTATGGTTTGATGTTTTTAATCTATAAAATTCAGTAGTTTTTACATGGGCAAGCGTGGTTTAGAACTTTCGGAAGAACAAATTCTGGAATTAAAATCAGGGTACGCCGAAGGGAAAAAACAAGTTTTCCGCAAACGTTGTCAAATAATCCTGTTAAAAAATCAAAAACGCACCGCATTGGAAGTCGCCCGAACCCTCGAAATGCATCACCACAGCGTCGGTTTTTGGATAAAGCGTTACAAGCAAGGAGGTATAAAGGCTTTGCATGCAAAGCCCGGCAGGGGACGAAAACCAATTTTGGATATTGGGCGCGAGGCTGAAATCGTAAAAGAGGCCGTTTTTAAAGAACCGCAACGTTTGAAACCGGTCAAATCTTTTTTGGAAAAAAAACTGGATAAAAATTTAAGCGCAAAGACGCTGAGTCGCTTTCTAAAAAAAATTCAACGCAACCTGGAAAAGAATCCGACGCAGGCTCAAAGACAAAGCCG
Source organism: Goniobranchus fidelis (assembly GCA_028565935.1). Classification (NCBI taxonomy): domain Eukaryota; kingdom Metazoa; phylum Mollusca; class Gastropoda; order Nudibranchia; family Chromodorididae; genus Goniobranchus; species Goniobranchus fidelis. Next base: position 3,435 of record JAOWAZ010278768.1, read on the forward strand.
ACGCGGAGATTTACGCGTTAAAAAAGCGGGCATTGTCGGATTTGAACGAATCGGCCGCCCGGGGGGAAATCGATCTGTTTTACGGTGATGAAACGGGAGTGTCCGAGACGGGTTATGTTCCTTACGGATGGCGGTTTCCCAAAGAAGAACTCTTTGTTCCCTGCGGACGCGGAAAATCCCGAAGCCATTTTGGCTTGGTTTCCAGGGACAATCGCTGTTTTTACGAAAGTTTTACCGGCTCGGTGAAAAGCGAGAATCTGATTGGGTTTTTGGATCGTTTCGCGCAAAAATGCGTAAAACCCACCACGATTGTTTTGGACAACGCAAGCATCCATGCCCCAAAGAAATTCAAGGAATGCCCGAAAGGTTGGAAAAGCAAAAATTTACAAATTTTTTGTCTGCCGACTTACTCACCCCACCTCAATATAATCGAACGGCTTTGGAAGGAACTGAAAGAGGGTTGGCCAAGGCCCCGGGATTATGAAACGGCGGACAGTTTGTTTTATGCGGTTGATCGTGCTCTTGCCGCGGTGGGCAAAGATATCGGGATTAATTTCTCCGCTTTTGATTGCAACATCAACTCAAGTTAATTATTCAGAACTAATTATGTCTAGTTACTTAAGATAGAGTAGCGAAATGCATTATTTAAGTAAACACTCCCCCCTCGCCGAAATCCTGGCGAGGGCGGACGGCGACGGACTTTTCATTGGGGGGTTGCGGGGGGCCGCCGTTGATTCCATGCCAATCGTTTTGGCCAAGGGGCCGAGAAGCGGGGTTGCGAAAACCGCGGGGGAATTAGCGAACAAAGGTTACTGCGCGTCGAAGGGCATGTATTATTACGGCGTGAAATTTCACCAAATCGGCCTGCTCCGTCGCGATTCCCTGCCGAGACCGGGGATTGCTGGTCTTTCGCCTGCGGCGGAACACGATTCCCTGTTTTCCCGAAGTTTGTCCGGAGCCCCGGCGAATCTCGCCCTGATCGGGGACAAGGCCTACTCCGGGGAGGATTTGAGGGATGTTTTGGCGGTCCGGAACGTGAAACTCCTCACGCCCTTCAAGAAGGCGAAAGGCGGCAAGGGGCAATGCGCGTTCGAGAAACTGTTTTCGACGGCGGTGAGCAAGGTGCGCCAGCCGGTCGAGGCGTTTTTCTTCTGGTTCCAGGAAAAAACCAATGTGCAAACGGCTTCCAAAGTCCGTTCCCTCAAGGGTTTGATGATCCATGTTTTTGCAAGGTACGCAACGGTTTTGTATGAAATGGCCGAAGCCATACTTTTCTTTTAATTCGCATTATCACTATGTCAGATATCTCATGCTCAAAAAAAGCATGTTCGGCGATAATTTCGCCGGTATTGTCGAGGTTGACGAATCATATTTCGGGGGCGCAAACCGAAAAAGAAACAAAAAGTACCGCAGACCGGTCGGCAGGGGAAGGGGAACCGACAAGACAGTCGTTTTCGGAATCAAGGAGAGAAAAGACGGCAGGGGATGGATCGGCCTGCCCAGGGCTTTGGATTCCCAAACCCTCATCGGATTAATTGAAAGCAAAGTCGAAAAAGGCTCAAAAGTCATGGGCGATGAATTTTCATCCTATTCGGGTCTGATTGTAAAAGGGTATGCCACAGGCTTGTCGAACACTTCAAGGATGAGTATGCGAAGGGTTCGGTCCATATCAGCGGCATGGAAAATTTTTGGTCGTGGGCCAAGGAAAAAATGATCAAATTCCATGGTGTTTACGACAAACGTTTCATACTGTACCTTAAGGAACTTGAGTGGAAATTCAACAGTCGAAGCCTGCCGATAGAAGAACAAATAGAAAATATTATTGAATTGCTGCCAAATAGATTTAACAAATATTTAGTCCAAAAAAGTGTATAATCCCCAAAGTTTTTAGAACTTTCTCAGCTAAAGCTTGTGGGGGAAAGATGTTGTCCTGAGAAAAAAGAATGGCGTTGCAATTACTTACTTTGAAAAAATTGTGTTTGCATAAATTCGCACCAACCTCCGGTAGGCGGAGTTTTCAATGAAACTTTTTATATTTCAACGAAAGTGAGCTGATTTATTATTTGAAAAGACAGTCATTTTTTAAGAAAAGTGGCTGTCTTTTCAAAGAAGGGAAAGCTTTTGAAGATGAATTGTCCATGGTCGTTCGAGAATGAACATCCCCACTTACGGTGAAAATTTTTCGATTGCATGAATTTAATTTAGCCTAATGAGAGGTGGTATACCAATGCAACTATTTTAATTCAACGCAAGCAATTTCCGAAGATGACTTGCCCAGGGTTTTTTGGGAAAGAATATCAAAATATTTTCATCCAAATTTTTCATTTTGATCACCGGTGCGTTGAATCGCCAAAGGGGTCCTGGCGATTTGGCGGGGCAAACTCATTTTCGGGATGTCGGTCCCAATCCGTATCTTTGCATCAGCATTTTCGACAGGTTTTCAATCCAGACGGGCGAATCGTTGAGGCAGGGAACCATGACCAAATCCTCCCCTCCGTTTTCCAGAAAATTTTCTTTTTCGCCGATGTTGATTTCCTCCAAGGTTTCGATGCAATCCGCCACGAAAGCTGGGCAGAAGACGGCGATTCTCTTGCAGGATTTTTTCTTGGCCAGTTTGGTGATGGTTTCCGAAGTGAAGGGCTGGATCCAGGGATCGTTTCCGAAACGGGATTGAAAGCAGGTGGTAACCTTGTTGGGGGGCAGTCGCAGTTTTTCGACAACGAGCCGCGTGGTGGCGATGCATTGCGCCCGGTAACAATATGAATTGGCCTCGGTGATGCGCTCGCAACATTTTGCGTTGCCTTTGCAATGCTTACCGCCGTTTTCCCCGATTTTCAGGTGACGGATGGGCAAGCCGTGATAGCTGAACAGGTAATGATCGAACTCCCCTTTCAGGCGCTCCTGCGAAACCTTCGCAACGGCCTCGATGTACAGCGGATCGGAAAAAAACGGCGGGAGAACGTCCAAAGCCGGAACGTGCCATTTTCCCGCCAACGAGCGGCAGAGGGATTCCGCCACCGAACCCGTGGTGGCCGAGGCGTATTGAGGATAGAGCGGAACGGCCACAATTCTTTCCACGCCTTTTTTGAGAAGTTTTGAAATTTGATCGTCAATGGCCGGTTGTTGGTAACGCATGGCCACTTCCACAAGGCAGTCTTTGCCAAGCTTTTCCCTGAGCCCGTCCCGCAACCTTTCGGCATAAACCATTAGGGGCGAGCCTTGGTCCATCCAGATTTTCCCATAGTTTACCAGATTTTTGGGAGAACGGAACGGAACGATGATCAAATTGACCAACAACCAGCGCAACGCCTTCGGGATATCCAACACCCTTCCGTCCATCAAAAATTCACGCAGGTAAGATTTCATGGATTTAAGATCCAAGGCCGAAGGGGTGCCCAAATTGATGATGAGTACGGCTGTTTTCATAAGTTTCAAAATCAGAGGGTGTTAAAAACCGAGGGTTCGGGTTCAAGTAAAGGGAAGGCGATCCAACATTTTCAGAAACGCCTCGGGGTCGGTTGCCTCAAGCAGTTTTCGGAATTGTTTCACGCCGTTTGGAACGGGAACAAGGTAGTTTTTCAAGTGTTTGCGAAATTCGGTCATGGCGCGTCTGGCGGGGAACATTTCAAGGCAAAGCAAAAAATGCTCTTTAACGATTTCCGCCCGTTTCCCCAGGGTTGGGCTTTGGCCGTTTTCGCTTTGCCGCCAAAATGCCCAAGGGTTTCCGATGGAAGCTCTGCCCAGCATGTAGCCGTCCAGGTTGCCCAGTTTTTTTCCGCCGTCCTCGTCATCCCTTACATCGCCGTTTCCGATCACCGGTATCCGCATTTCCTTTTTCAGTTCGTAAATCGGTGTCCAGTCGGCGTTGCCTTTGAATTTTTGTCTGTAGGTTCTACCGTGGATGGTGATCTGCGAAACCCCGGCGTTTTCCAGTTTTTTGCAGAAGGGGATGAGTCCCTCGGCGTTGTCCCAGCCGATACGGGTTTTGACCGAAACGGGGATTCGGGTGTTTTTGACGCAGGCCTCGATAATCCGGCAGGCAAGCTCGGGTTCTTTCATCAAACCGCTGCCGTGCATCGAATTGGCCAATTTCTTTTTGGGGCACCCCATGTTGATGTCCAAGCCGGTGACCCCCGAATCCTCAATCAAAGGCAGGGCTTCCGCAAAGTCGTTCGGATCGTTGCCGAAAACCTGCATCACAAAAGGGCGGTCGATTTCCTCAAAATAAAGCCGATCCCCCAAGCAACGCTTAACCTTCGCAACGTGGGTGAATTCCGAATACAAAACCACGTCGGAATTCAGCTTGCGGACGATTCTGCGAAAAGGGAAATCCGTAACCCCGGACATGGGGGCCAATTCCCTCACGGTTTTTTTTTCGGTCAATTGCTTAAAAAAAGGGATTGGGGTCAATCAAGGAATTCGATTTTTTTGACGTACACATCCAGCTTTTCCTTGGTTTTCTTTGAGTCCGTGGTCAACGTGAAGGCGGTTACCACGGGGTATTCCACGCCCGGAAATGCCTTTTTGAAAAGGGTTTCCAAGTCCACCTCGGTCAGCGTTTCACGGCCAGGCCGGTCCTTGCCGCATCCGGGGCAAACAACCCTTCCGCCTTTGTGGAAATAAGAGCCTTTGTATAATTTTTCGGGGTTTTCGTGCTGTCCGAAGATGATGTTCAGGAAATAGGGCAGGTCCGGGATAAACATACTCCCGCTGGGCTGTTCTTCGTATCCAAAGCTGATGAGCACCGAAAGGGCTTCGTAAAACTCTCCTTTTTCGTAATTGCCGAGTTCGTGAAATCGATTAACACCCCAAGTGATGCGAACCTTCTTGGCACCGGGCACTTCCACCCGATAGGTAAGCGCGCTGAAGTTCCCGCTTTCGGGGGAAAAGCGCAATGCGTCCTTTTCCAGCCTTGGGTTCATTTCCTCGACGTTGCTTTGAAGTTCGTATTTGTTTTTCTTGAGCCAGTCGATGGCCCGGTCCGTTTTAACCCCCTTCCAGTCATGGGTATAAAGAATCTTTGCGAAAGAGGGTTGGGCAAAAACGGCCAAGGCCAGAATAAACAGGGTAAATTTCATGGAAAAATTATGGGTTTGAAAGTTTCGGGTTGGGTGTTGTTGGATTCGGTTTAAATCAACAGGAATTGAGCCAGGCGATTCGGTGAAGTCCCAAGTTCGGCTGGTTTGCCAGGTTAAGGGTTTTTTTCTCCAGAAAGAAATAAAGCTCGATTTTCCTCATGGCCGCTTCCCCGGGGGTCAGGTTCCGGTTGTGGTCTTTACAGAGGAAACGAAGCAAAGGCACCCGGTAATCCGAGTTTTTCTTGAGCCAAAGCTTGGTGTAGTATTTGAACCAGTTGCTGTTCTCAAATTGAGCCGCCACGTGGCCCGGTTTTTCCTCGCTGAAAACGGGTCTGTCGTTCAAAATATCGATTTGCCGCCCATCGGACAAATACCCCTTTACCATGAACCACCCTACGTAAATGGTGGGATAAGGGCTGAAAAGCTTCCAGTCTTGGACGATGCCCAGGAAGCGGGTATATTCTTGCGAAGCTTTTGCTATTTGAGGAAAGTGCCTGCGGTGCGAGTCGAACCAGCCCAGATTGGCCAGGTTGGTTTCCGTCAAAATCACCAGATGCATCAACAAAAACGCGGTTGCTGCCGGCCCGGGTTTAAAAGCCATGCCCGAAAAATTCATCGGGGCGGTCAGCCGCGAAAGAAAAGATCGATTGGCGGAAACAAGAACGTAAACCCTTTGCCCCAAAAAGCGCGCGGGCCGACAATCCAAAACGGGCATCATCCAAGCGATAAAAGGGGAGGTTTCCGCCAAACGCAAAAAAGCGGCATAACCCGTGGAAAGCCGGCCGTTGGCGCTTTGAACCACCCAGGAATTTTCCTCAAGCATTTTTTGGCAAACCACGGGGTCCGATTGTGCCTGCCTAATTCCGGTTTTTTCAATCCCCAGCAAAGAACACAGCACATAGACGCTTTTTTTGCAGAAACCGCAATCCGCGTCATAGTGAACCGTCACCGACTCCGGTTTGTTTTTTCTTGAGTATGCCCACCGCCAAAAAGGGCTTGGAACGGCCGCCACCCAAAAAATACTCGCAATCGCCGGAAAATAGCCAATCCGAAAAAAAAGCAAGGTTCCCAAGTGAAACATTACGAACACAAAACCCAGCACAAACCGAATTCGGGGAAGGCCAAAGAAAATTAAAAAACAAAAGGGAAAAAGAACTTCCACTACCAGAGTTCCGTTCGAAAAAAAACGAGCCGCCCACAAGCGATCCGCCAAAAAATCCCGCAACCACAAACCCGCCCCGGTGCTGAGGCTCTCGTACTGCAATGCCATGATCATGGCTTTTCCGGAAAACCAATGCGGATTGTATTTGGCGACGCCGGACACCAAGTAAAGAAAAAACATCAAAACCAAGAGACAGGCCGTGGCGGCCGATCCATGCAAAACGGGTTTTTCCGTCCGTCCGAAACCCCGATCCAAACCCGCGTCAACCGAAAAATAGGCGCCCCAGGGAATAAAAACGGCCAACAAAAGAATGTTCGCCAACAGGAAATCCGAACTGTCCAAAATGAAGTGGTTCCGATTCACCTGAGAAACGATCAAAAGCAAGCAGGCCAAAGTCGCCAAACGGGTTTTGCAACCCAAAAAAAGCAAAAGCCCGAAAAGAATTTGCAAAACCAGCAACAAATAAACGTAAAACGTACTCCCGCCGGCCATCATTAAAGAAAATCCCCGCTCGCTGTCAAAGGTTTCCAGCGCGGTTTTTCTGGGCAAAGCCCCGCTGTCCGAGAAGAAAGCCTGCGCATCCGGCAGAAGTTCAAAACCCTGGCTAATCAGAATCAGACCCGCAAACATTCGGGCCAAAGACAGGGAGCGCAAATCAAACGAAAAATAAGTACCCAAAACGCGAAACAAACTTTTGAACCTTGGGCGAAAATTCAACATAACCTTGCCCCGACAGGCGCATCCTTATCCGGCACAGCCAAAACGATTGCCCCGTCTTCCCTTTCAAAGCCGGTAATCAGACATTCGGACATGAATTTCCCGATCTGCTTTTTTGGAAAATTGACCACGCCAAGCACCTTTTTTCCCGGTAAAGATTCTTTGTCGTACAGATCGGTGATTTGGGCGCTGGATTTCAGAATTCCAACCTGCGGACCGAAATCAACTTTCAGTTTGTAAGCCGGCTTCCTTGCTTCCGGAAAATCCTCAACGCTAACGATTTCGCCTATGCGGAGATCCACTTTCTCAAAATCGGTGTAATCTATGGTCATGCTGGAAAGAGTCAAAAATAGTCCGGGCTTTTATCCAAGCCCCGCCGGTTTGTTTTTATCCCGGTGGACGCATATAATTTATTCCCAATCGGTAATCCATTGAGCAAAAACCGGCAATCGCCCCCCTTTTCCGGTTTTTTCGCTCGGGAAGAAATTCGCCGCCGCCTTGACAACGCCTGTTTCGAAAAATAGCTTGGTCAACTTATTGCGAGCATGGTGGAATTGGTAGACACGCAGTCTTGAGGGGGCTGTAGCTTTTAGCTGTGAGAGTTCGATTCTCTCTGCTCGCACCAGCCCAAGCCGGGCACAGTTCATATTATATAATGGTTTTCCTTGTCCGCCAGAATGAAGTTGAAGAGAATTTCTTCCTTGGCTTGGGCAATCCAATCAAAACCTCTTGAAAAGATTTCCCGCCCCGTATTTTTGATGATTAAACAGTAAACACCGACTGTTAAAGCCTCCGTTGAATCATAAGATCAGAAATGTTTCTTCATGGAAAAACCATCGTTGGTTGGCAAAAGATACTGGATCAAGCAATGGGAGAAGCCGATGCGGATGTACTGATAAGAATTTTGAACTATTACGAAAAAATATATTTACTAATCTACAGTCGCATGGGACTTTATATCCGTAATTCTCCCTTCGGATCGCACTCTTTCAAGGAAAGGGTGGATATTGCTTATGGTTATGTTTGGAGGGTTTTGCTTGATACCGATCAAGCGGGTGATATTGTTCTACGTGGGTGTAATCTACGCAAATTGTAATAACGGTTCATTTAAGCATGTGGTTTATCACGCCTGATACTTTCAATTAAATTACCATGAAATTGGAAAAGCAAGAGTTTATTGGGCATCTTTTGTCAGCATTGAAAGGAATGCAGGAAGAAAACCAATATCTTAGGGAGATTGTTGCAAAACTAAGCTCCGAAGCCGTGATTCACCCAGAAAGAGAACAATTTGTGCAACCAGATACAAGACCTTTTGCAAACTTTAAAAAAGCTATGGCAAACGTTCTTGCTCGCAGAGAAAAACGCTATTGGGAATATCATCTTCCCAGCGGATATCTGCCCGATGTCCCCAAGCTTACTGAA
>JAOWAZ010279879.1:0-11810 GCA_028565935.1 Goniobranchus fidelis
CAGAGACAGGCACAGAGAGAGACAGTGGCAGAGACAGACACAGAGAAACAGAGAGTGACAGACAGAAAAACAGACAGAGAGAGACAGACACAAAGACACAGAGAGACAGACAGACAGAGACAGAGAGACAAAGAGACAGAGAGTGAAAGAGACAGAGAATGAGACAGACACAGACAGGAGAGAGAGAGAGAGAGAGAGAGAGAGAGAGAGAGAGAGAGAGAGAGAGAGAAAGCCCGACAAACAGACAGACAGACAGAAAGCAGACAGACAGAGAGAGAGAGACAGAGGCAGAGACAGAGAGACAGACAGAGAGGAGACAGAGAGAGAGAGAGACAGAGAGAAGAAAGACAAAGAGACAGACAGACAGAAAGAGACATAGAGGGAGAGATTAACTCACAGAGCAATAGGTAGAGAGATATTTCATTTAAACAAAAACAATATTAAAACAGAAGATTCAAGGTGTTTCCTTACCATGTACTATAATTAGTATAATTATATGAATTTATTATACTAAAAAAAAGACATTTCTTAACCATTTAAAGAAAACTGGCAGATTTATGTATGAAAAAAATACAAATATGCAATTTAGTCAGTGGAGCAACAAGGATGTGTCTGATAACACTTATCATGCAATATGCTTAACCTCTAAATCCTTATAGTATGATGCCAACTTACTTGAGACAGATCTTGTCCAGCTTGTTCTTCTTCAACCAGGTAGACACTTCTTCTTTGGTCCATAAGCCAAGGGCACTGATGGAACGATTGGTAATTTTAGTGCTTCCTCCACTCACTGATGATGTGGATGAAATGGTGGAGGCTGCATCTTCAACACTCCTTTGAGTTTGATCTGATGGGCCTGGTTGTAAAGTTAAATCCTCTGGTCTTTTTTCTCTTTCATTTGCTGCGACAGGCATTGTTGAAACAGGCATTTCCAAGGTTTGTCTCAGCTGAGGAGATGCCACTGGTGAATCGTCAAAAATAACGATCTCATCATCACCATCATCATTATTATTAACTACTTGCTCCTCCTCATCATCATCATCACTAACTATCACAATAGGTTCACTGCTGGCATTGGATAAAAGATTTCCAGAAATCACTGGAGGGTTGGCTTTGCCATCTGTCATCCCTCTTTTCTCTGATCCAATCTTTGATGTTCTGGTCTGAGATTCAGCTTCTCCATCAGCATTGGTACCTGGCCTTGGCAAATCGGAGATGCAGACAATGTCATCATCATTCTCTGATTTTACTTCCATTTCTTCATAATTTTGTCCTTCTTCAACAGTTGATTTTGCCAGAAAATGTATGTTCTCAGCAGATGACAAAGCTGTATGGTTTCCATCAGTTTTTTTACCAACAGAGTATTCTTCGGGGTTTGACACTGTTTGGTACAATTTCAGTGCCTCTGTCTGAGTGACATCTGTGGCCTCAACTTCATGCGAATTCAGAGATTTGGCTTGGGTAGTTTTGTTCATCTCTGATTGGCACAATTTTGATGTTTCTGTCTGGGTGACCTCTGCAATCTCTGATTGGCCTAAATTCAAGGATTCCTCCTGTGTGCTTTCTATGACATTTGACTGGAACAATCTTCGAGATTCCACTCGAGTGGCTTCTGTGGCCTGTGGCTGGGACGAATTCAGAGATTCTGCCTCAATGGCTTTTATGTTCTTTGACTGGGACAAATTAGAAGAATTTGCCTGTGTAATTTTGATGGCCTCTGACTTTGACTGTGACAAATTTAAATGTTCTACCTGAGTGGCTTCTGTGGTTTCTGATGAGGACAAACTCAGAGATTCTGCCAGAGTGGCTTCTGTGGTTTCTGATGTGGACAAATTCAGAGCTTCTGCCTGAATGGCTTCTGTGGTTTCTGATGCGGACAAACTCTGAGATTCTGCCTGAGTGGCTTCTGTGGTCTCTGACAGGTGCACGTTAAGAGAGTCTGCGTGGGTGACTTTATTGTTTCTCGATTGGTTCAAATTCAGGTTTGACTCAGAGGCTTTTAAAGTATCTGACTGGGAGACATTCAGAGATTCTGTTTCAGTGGCCTCTATGACCTCTGAACGGGACAAATTGAGAAAATCCACCCCAGTGGTTACTATAACCTCTGACTGCAAGAAATTCACAGAATTTGCATTTGGGCCTTTGATGGCATCTGAAAGGGACAAATTTAGAGATTCTGCCTGAGTGGCTTTCACTGTGTCTGATTGGAACAAATTCTGGGATTCTCCTTGAGCTTCTCCATTGGGCCCTGGTTGACACAAATTCAAGGATTCTGACTGTTTGGCTTCGGTAGGCTCTAGCTGAGACAAATTCAGATGTTCTATATGAGTGTTGTTTTCAGTCTCTGACAGGTCATTCATTGATTCTGCCTCTGTGGTTTCTCTGGTCTCTGATTGGCAAATATTCAACAATCCTGACGGTGTGACTTCTGTAGTAGATTCCTTCTGTGAGATGGCTCTGGCTATGGCTTCTGATGGGCATAATTTCATTGAAAATGGATCATTAGCCTCCAGCATCATATCTGAAGTCTCCTCTGTCTTGGGTAGTGTAGTTTCATTTGAAGCAAATACACTATCTTGTAAAGATACTGGTGTTAAATTTTCATCCTTTATCACTGACATCATGGACATTCTATTTACAGTTGAAATATCGATGGGATCTGTATGACCACTTATGAGAGTCTCAGATTTAACAGCATTTATATTTACATTATCTTTACTGTCATCAGATGAATTTTGATTATGAATGCCAACTACCACTGTGTATCGACCAGCAGTTTCTAAACTGGGATCAGAAGGTGCAGACGTAGTTGGAACTTTAGGAAATATATCAACAACATCTTCTTTGTTCACATCTCTAGTTGGGCCTTCTACCTGCCAAGCATTTAATACATCTTCTGGAGAGTGATATTGACAGGACTTTCCAGCTCTATCTAAATTTGTCACACTGTCAGAAGATCCTGCTGTGGGTAATGAAGACTTTGGAGGAGGGATAACTACAGCAAATGACAACTTGTTACAGTCCTGATAGACATTTTCCTGATTTGAATGTTGTGCTTTAAAAGACTTCGATTTCTGTGGCTGAGAAGAAACAGAACTAACAATAACAGAAAGTGAATTACTTGAACAAGTTTTAGCAATACTTTTTGAATTAAGTGTAGAAGAAACCGCTGTTGTAGCAACTTTCCAAGGGATCTCAGGATATGTCAAGTTGTTTGTGGTTGAACAAAACTTTGAGTCCAGAACTTCTGCACTGACTGGACAATACATAGAAAAACTTTCATCCTTCGAATAAGTTGCATCTGTGACTGCTGAAAAGTCATCTGAATCCTCAATTGTGATACTTCTTCCTGAAGAGTACTTTTCTCCAGAGAGAATTATACCAGAATGAAGTAGACCACTTTCAGACTCTTGTGAAAGCTCGGTTTTCACACGAATCAGATCACAAATCGATTCACTTTGTCCGAGTCCAAGAACTATTGGATTATTTGCCATCGATGACATAAATAGAGGTGGTGCTGATGATATTGTTGTTTCTGCTGAGTCAGGCGGCAATGATGTTAAATTAACAGGGAAGGAGGATTCATCAATTTTTGAGACCTCTGTGACACTATTGAAAACTTCATCAAAATTTTCACAGACAAAAGATTCTTCAGAAGGGGAAATGGTGACAAACATTGTTTGTGATTGTTCAGGGCAGGGAGGACTAAAGGAGGAAGAGGCTAAATGTGGCAGGAGAGCAGGAGTTTGATCTTGAATCTTCTCAATAGCAGTGTCTTTTATACTATAATGAGGGGACAGGGGCATTGTTAATGAATCAACAACAGTGGTACAAGCAATAACAGTGAAAGGCTCAATGGCTGCTGAAGGGGACACATTGGTATCACTATCATTGACAAGTTGAATAGTTGTCACAGATGTTGTTGGCTCTGAAGAGGAATTTGGGCATGATAATGTGATGGATGCCTCAGGTGATGTTGATATTTGTGATATCTCTGAACATGTGACTGATCCACTTGAACTAAAATTCACACTCATATCAGTCTGACATTTTGAAAAATTTGACTCAGAAGATGCAGATACCTTTACAGTATCTGAGCAAGAAATGCTTAAACCGTCTGATGCTGAGGGTATTTTTGAGGCTTCCGACATGGTACCCTTTACATGGAATGAATTGGGTAATTTTTCTGTCTCTTCAAAGTTTTCGGGGTTTGACACATTTTTTGCAACAAACTCCTGTTGTGGTCTGGTGGATATTGAACTTACTGAATCCATATCTGTCCCTGTTACCACAGGGGCTACTTTACAATTGCCACAGGCAGGGGACACCACTGTATCAAAAGTTATCTGCGCAGACCCAGGGACATTCTCGGAGGCAACTGAGCTGGAAAATTGAGATGACACTGCAGAAATTGATGAAACGGTACTTGATAATGGACGGCATGAAATACAAGTACCAGGTATGTTATTGCTTAGGGACACTGATGGAGATTCAGCAATCCCACTATCTGACATAGCTTGCTTACTGGAGCATGATATGGACCCAACTGCAACTGACAATGCCATTAAAGAGGGTTGTATGACTTCATTACCTTCATGGGTGTGAAGGGATGGAGATCTTGGTGACCTATTGGCACATCTTTCAATTTCTTCCAAATTTTCTCCACCCTGACACAAAGCTGATGATGGATTTGCATAACCTGGTTTTTGTTTCCTGTCTGTTGTTTTCTTAAAAGGAAGCTTTGTATTCAAGACGCCACTTACAGGTAGGCCTACTGATGATACAGAGGTTACTGGTGGTGGAGGAGATGAGGTAAATGATTCTGATGGACATGAAACAGATGATGATATTGGTGAACAGGATGGTGACGTTTCACGACATAATTCTGTCTTGACACGAGATAAAATTGAGGCAACTTTTGATGCCACAACAGAATTCCTCGGTGGAGAAACAAAAAGTTGAGCACCTGTTGGCCTAACTAGGCTAGGTTGAAAATTTGAAGGTGAACACAATAGATTGGATTTGGAAACGACACGGCTATCAGACACAGACACTTGATTTACATGGACAATTTGTGATGCCTGTGTTATCTGATGGGTGGATAAGCTTGTAGTGTTAGAATCTGATGGTAAAGAACATCTGGGATTTTCTGTTACATTATCAGTACCTTCAGTTGCATTGCTTACAACTCCAGACCTCGCTAATGCTGTTGCTGATGATGACGTATTTGCTGAGGTGGAATATGTTGACATATCAGGACCAGCTGCCTTGATAATATTTTTTGGAATACTCCTGTCACTTTGACAGTTAATACCAGCCACACTGGACATACTATGATTGATGACTGGTTTGATGTCCATCTCTTCCTCCTCAAAATCAGATTCTTCTTCCTCATGCCACCCGTCTTCCTCTGATTCTTCCCCATTGTTATAGTTGTTGCTATTAAGAGATGCTTCTAGGTCGCACATGTTCGGCTTCAGCTCTTTTGCAGTAGTTATTGAAGATGATGATGATGATGTCGACAACGTTTTTGTCCCAAATGCTGATGATGTTAGGCTGGGCTTCATTTGAGATGATGAGGGCACAGTGGAGAAGGTGGCAATTTTCCTGTTTGCTGTATCAGGAGTCAAATTTCTGTGATCATATTCATATAAGAATGAGGTCACAGGAGTAGAACTGTTGGTGGCAGATTTTAAATGTTTTGAAACTCCCAACTGCACAGATGACATGGAGCATGAGGTAGAAAAATGGCTTTCAGTGACTGTAGTTTGTGATACAAATGATGTCATGCTCGTTACACTGCAAGAAGAATTTGCTGAAAATTGAGTTGATACTATACATGCATTATTATTGACAGTTGGGGAAATGTTACGAATTTGGGGCTTGCAATCAATGGCTGCATCATTACGCAGTGATGTGGATGGAGAAGAAGTGGGCTGTGAAGGCTCGGACAATGATGACAAGGTTTCCTTTTTAAGGGATTTCAGATGATTTTCCCTTTCTTGATCATTAGAGACTTTGGACTTTTCTCCGACTGAAGAAGTCTTTTGATTATCTTTTATGGCAGGATTAGGGTAAATCTGTGTTTTCTTTCTTGTGACATTTTCTTCTTCCCCTTGAAAAGATGCAGAAGGCACAGTGGTTCTAGATATGACAGTGTCAGTTAATGCTCTATTGGCCGCTGTAGCCACTGCATGTCCATGGATAGGTCTACTGCCACCAATAGGTAAGTTGGCAGCCTTTTGAGGAACGGATAGAGATGGAGAAGGTACTGTAGGTCTGAGGCCTCTTTGGTCTTGAGCAAAAGAGTCATTGACAGCAAAAGAAGTACCAGGCAATGTCGGTCGCAAGTTAAATTGGCTGTAATCCCTGCTGTCTTCTGTTGGAGCCTCCAAGGGATAGACTGATCTTTTCTTGATCAGTTGTTGATTTTGTGCTGCTGTATTTCGATTTGTACCTCTTTCCATTCTAATCAAATGCATTTGTTTTTGGATGTGTTCTGAAACATAAGCATCATATGATGAAGATGAGGAGGTGGGGTGTGCAGGCTCCATAGGAGCTCTGATGTTTGCACGATCCATAGGTTTTGGACCTCTTTGAATCTTCTGGCCTCTGCCTGACCTTGAGTTTTGACCCTTTGGCCTTTGCTGTAATGGAGGAACAACCAGTGGTGGTGGTGATGGTGGCTGTCGTAAGGATAATGTCTCAGTTATCAATGAAGATTGCGGTAATGACTGCCTTGAATGTCCTTGCTGTTGCAATCTAGGAGGAACAGTAGGGTTTGGCTGACATAGTTCCATTAAAGAATGGACAGGCCTGTAGGGAGGCATTTGGATGTTTGGTGCTGGAAGATGTGATGGATGAAAGGAGTTGGATGGGGGCAATGAACTTGTCTTGGAGCATGGAGGAATTTTAGAATGTGCAGGAGGAGGTCTTTGAACATGAGGAGGTCTTGAAATCCGGCTAGAAGGTGGTAGTGAAGATGTTAGTCCAGCCCTTTTAACAGAGTGCTGAGATGAGTTTGACGAACTAACAGTAGTAGCCCTGGGGAGGGATGGTCTTGGGTCAGCAAGAGCTGAAAGATCAGCAGCCTGTTTGGACCATCGGTCAGTCGAAGAGGCCTCTTCATTCTGATTGAGAGTGTTGGACTTTGAAGCATCTTGCTTCTTGTCACTCATTTTTTTCACTGGTAAACTGCTTATGCTGTTCAGCATCTCATCTATTTCTTTAAGGCTTTTCTCCTTTGATGACTTTGCCACTTTGGGGACTTTCTGAGGGGGTTGGTCAGACATACCAGGAGAAGGTGTCCGTACAGGCTCCGTGTGCAGAACACTTGGCTTACTGAAGTGTTCAACTCCAGATTTCCCTTGAGAAGGCACCATGACTGTAATTTCATTCTTTCTTTTACCATGAGAAACTGATTCATTTCTATCTATACATGGTCTGTTAACAAGAATTGTTTTAATCGTTTCATTTGGAGTTAATGTAGGATTTGTAAGTAATGGAGGTATAAAAGTCTTTGGTGGAATTTGGTTATGTTTTATTGTTTGATTAGAACTTTTTAATGGACCAATATCTGTTCTATGACCAGGTGCAACAGCTGTTTGGCCAAAGTTGCTTCCATAACTGGTAAGAGGAAGTGCTGAGCTTGCTGTATGGGGTTGAGCACCTTTTGATAAAGGTAAAAGCTTACTGGGCCTATTTTGCATGTTTTGAGCCGTCCTATCCTGCGATCCACCATGGATTACCGACTTTATCATTCCACCCTTTTCATGTGTATGGGCTTGAGGAGGTTTTTTGATGACTGTCATTGAATTATCTGGGCAATTTGCTACTGGGTCATTTCTCATGTCAACAAAGCCAGAAGACGAGCCAGATGATGGCAATGAAGCCTGAACAGCGACTGGAAGTGTCACTGTGTGTTTGAGTGGATCCAAATTTACATAAACAGGGTTTGGTGATGTCAATAAAGTGACTGACGGTGTAGAAGTTATCTTTGGTGAAACCAAATCGATCACTTGATTTGTTTTCAGATCAGACCTTGACACTGGTAGTCCACCTGCACTAGGATGCATAAAGACAGATGTAGATGGACGTATGAGAGGAGGAGGTGGTCTGAGTTGGGTAGCTAGTGAATTCATTGGATTCAACACCCCAGGCAAGTCTGGTGTATGAGGTAAAAATGAGGTACCAGTGTTGGGTAAATCCCCTGCGAAAGAGTTAAAAACAGGTACTGGAGGTGGTAAAAGTGAAGGCGCACCAATAACACCTTGAGAATTTAGTGCACCAGATATCTCATTCATTCCGACAGGAACAGGAAATAATATGTTGTTGGCATTGTTGTTAGCCATGTTATTATGAGCAGGAAAACTCTGATTCTGATTTCCATTGGAAGGCAGCATTAGGGCATTATCACAAGGCATTAAATTGTTTCTCACAGAAGACAATGGCAAAGGTTCAGAAGCATGATCTCCTGGTGAATCCTGTGTAAATGCATGCAAGAAATTGGGAGGGACATTTTGATCCAAAGAATGAGAGGGGTGAGGCAGAGGAACAGTGTTAGAGCTTAAAAGTTGGGCAGTATGACAAGAATAATTTGCTGTTAAAGGCTGATGATGATCCTTTGCTGGTGTCATTATATCCACACCATGGGCAGATGATCTAATTGGATAATTGGAGTGTGACAAGGTTACAGAAACTGTTGGGTAAGGGGCTACCAAGTTAGAAATACAACTCACTTTATTTAAGTTATTGTATAGCTTTTCATTGTTAGTTGCTGTGGCAAACTTTTCCTGTGTATGTAATCCTGTTACCGAGTTTCTGTCACTGCAATCTACTTTGCTCTTAGACTTTGATTCTACTACTGAAGAGGAAATCTCACCTCTTATCAAACAACTTGTATCACACACAAAATTATTACTGGAATTATTTTTCCTGGCAGTTTCTTGATCTCTGTTCCTTTTTGCAGACTTTTTGTCAGCATCTCCACTTGTCTGTTCAGAGTCTTCAACACCATCAGGTTTTTGAGAAGGCTCATTATCGTCAAAACTTTCATTGTCAACAAGATCATCATACTCTTCCCATTCAATATAGTTAACCCTTTTTTTCCTCCGTCTTGTTCTTCTCTCTGTACTGCTGTCAGCAAAAACTTTAACTGGAGATTGGTGATGAGTTGACCTTATGACAGTCCATGTCTCATCCTCCACATCAGATGCCCCTTCAGATGACCTAACTCTGTTTGACTTGACCAGTGTTGTCAAGATGGGTGAATGCTGACCATTAGGTGGGGAGGATAAAGACGTTGATGAGTCTGCATTATTTGACAGCTGAATCTGTTCTCTTTCAGGTCTAGAAAATTGTGCTTTTGGGGCTTTGTCTTCATTACCATCTAAAAGAGACAATTTCTGTATCACCCACTCTTCCTCATTATCAAAGTTAAGCTGTGTAGGAGGGATATAATTAACGGATGCCACACTATTTATCAAGGCATCTAAGTTGGATATCACAGAGGAGCTAGCACAAGAAATCTGAGTTGCTGAAGGCTCACCATCATTTTTCGCCATTGCCTTTATAACAGAAAAGAGATTCCTCCTGTCCTTTGAGGCTGCATCTGAGTTCAGCTGTGTTGTTTTTCTGACACCTCTTGGTTTATGCAATGGCTTCTTTTGGGGACTTGAAATTATAACAACTCGTGATTCTTTCCCACCTGCTTTTTCTGGATCCAATTCGTCTAATGAGGCTTTTTCTAACAAAGCCACTCTCTTACGTTCACGGTAAGCAGCATGGCGCTTGGCGGCCAATTCTCTTTTCTTCCATAACTGCTCTTCTTGCCGTTGCTTCCTCTTCTTTCGCGCTCTGTCAAACCTGTGTTGCCTTTCTTCTAGTATTGCTGCTGACAATGAGGAAGCCTGTGAGTTGATGGACTGTGGAAATGACATTCTCCGAGGATAATGCTGAAAGGATCTCCAGGAAGACTGGACATCTTGTTTTGCACCTGGCAAGTCTGAGGAAGTAGATAATATTCACAATAAAATAATAAACCCTTACTTATGTCATTATTATGCATCACTTACATGTGTCTTGTTGCCACGAAGTGCTCTCTAAATTATTCAGAAGTGAATAAAGAGCAATAGCATAGCACACAACCACCGTAACTCAAACAATTAGTTCTTTTTTTTTTAAATGTGTACAGCTAAAGGTAACTCATATGATACCATCACTCATACCTGTGACAGGTATCTGAATCTTTGTGATATTTTTCATTAACCAGACATAGAGAAATGAAGGTAATTACATAATTTAATCTGATATTTCTTACCATTCAGGCATTAAATCATACCTGTGATATTTTTCATTAACCAGACATAGAGAAATGAAGGTGATACATAATCTGATATTTCTTACCATTCAGGCATTAAATCATAACTGATTTGATGAAAGCAATGGAATGAGAGATCTACATCTAGAGTAGGCCATGAATGATTTCATTAAGTAGGTCACAATAACCAGGCTAACAGTCTTTCTGTCAGTAATTTCACAAGTCATTCAGCTTTCATCCTATAAACCTCCATCTACTAAAGTAAATACGAGAAATTGACATAAAATATGGTATTGCTTTTTTATGATTTTAAAGGAGAAAGTCAGGACATAGGTATTTTACACAAGGAGACTAAGACTAGTCAGGTTATGAAAGGTTAAATGATGAATTCTACACAATTAAAGTAGAAAAAATGTAACCTGTGTAGTCTGAGCGCCCACACACTGGATTCTCCAAAAGAAATTCACGAAGCTCTTCACTAAGCTGGATCTCCAGGACTTCCTCCTTCCTGTCCAGATTTTCATCATTGCCGTGTGCCGTATTTGATTTGGTAACATTGTAATCGATGTCCTTTATGGCGACGTGTTTTGCTGATATTACCTTTTTCATGTTTACTTTGATAAACCCTTATGAGGCAACGTGGTAACACATCTAGAATCATTGAACCATGATGTCACATTATAAGCCTCTTGTCTTCAAGCCCAAGCAGGGAGTGAAGTATTCTGGTTAAGATCAAGAGCAAAAAAAAAAAAAAACCCATTGAGAATATATATTGAGAAATATATCGTCCCCCTGTAAGTTTCTAAGCATGTAAGTTGGAAATTGTGTCATGACATTATTGGCTTTATTTGACTAAAATGAGTGTCCCCCACCACCCTCTATAAATAGCTCTACGGACTCACATATTGAGACTCTTACAAGGACAATTAATTTATAGTGGAGGCGAGGGGAACACCCATTCTAGTCATTTAAAACCAAAAACGTCATTTACCAGTTTCTGACTTTCAGGGACGATATAATATACATAAATTATATGGAATCCTCATGAAGGTCAATCAAGCCAAAGTGAAAACATTAAATTAATTAGTACATGTAGGCCTACTGTATTATATTATGTCAGATGTTAATATATGTTCTATTATATTCCCAGAATATCATCAAGGTGTCAAACATTTGTAAAATACACTTTTATTGCAACCTTACATCCTGATGAATCATAAAAATAAATTAAAATGCAACTACCTCTGAAGACTTGCTTTTAAACGTCAAGGGCTATTGTTTTATGGTATAAGTGTTTTGTGCCATCCATCTAATGTTTATCATAAAAAAAATTTATGATTTTACAATGCTGAATCTCTGGACTCTAAAACTTCAGTGTTTAAGACACATATCAAGAGTACCATAATGGCAAAGAGAATGGAATTTTTTCTGCATATTATAATTTATATGCCTAATCAAAACAAAAGGTAAATCAGGGCAATTTTGCTAAAAG
>JAOWAZ010280989.1:0-11808 GCA_028565935.1 Goniobranchus fidelis
TGTTGTTGTTGTTGTTGTTGTTGTTATTATTATTATTATTATTATTATTATTATTATTATTATTATTATTATTATTAGTAGTAGTATTATTATTATAATTATTATTATTATTATTATTATTACTATTATAGACAATACACACTACACACGAGCACCGAATGGCAGCATTTACGAGCTCTGAGCAAAATCAAATTTTGATGTGTTTGCTGTATTCCTTTGGGTATTCATTTTCACATCATCGGATGTTTACGTGCATTCTCTATAGAATTATAAATTCTGGCTGATTTGGTGGGTTCTTATTCGTGATTTTTAGACATTTTATTATTTCAACCCTAATTATTTTATCCAAGCTGAGCCATTTTACTTCAGAATTGCGTCCATGTTAACACCATGATCACCTGGCGAAATCTATTCACATACAAAACCGGCAATAAAATGGACAGAATAATACTTGACACCTTAATACAACTCAAAATATGTAAAGAAAAATATAGAAAGACAAGGGGAGGAAAAAAAAGTGGGAGAAATCAGTTTGTAATCAGAAAACAAAGTGAGAAAAGCAACCACCAAACAAAAGAACGAACAGACATAAACAATCAGCAGCAACACAGTATCGAAAGTGCAAATGTTCACGAAAGAAATACAAAACGGACAAGCAATCGAAACGAAAATAAACAAGAACTAGCATATGAGCAGAACAAAAGCGAAGCACATAAAGTGACATAGAGATACATAAAGACAACATAAGGCTTTTAAATATGAACTGCTTAGTTTGGTTGGCAGGGGAAAAAAGACTGCAAATGGACCAACTTCTCATCACACATAAACTGGATGTGGTTATTGCAACAGAAACACTCCTTGACAAAGATATATGCGTCGTGACCCCACCGTACCGAAAAGATCGCAAACTTGGAGAAGGAGGCGTTTTAATAGCCTTGAGAAACAACATCATTGTGATTGAAAAGGACAACAATATTGAATGTGAGGTTGTCTGGACAAAGATATCCCACTATAACGGAGATGTTATGATTGGATGCTTTTACCACCAGCCATCAAGCGGGATCGAAAAACTAGAACAACTACATAAATCATTAACTAAACTACGGAGTAGAGTAGACACATCATTTTGGAAGGTGACTTTAATCTACCAAGCATCAACTGGGACAGTCTAAGTATTAAGCAAAATCCTCAATATGCGACCTCAATATGGCTTCTTTTTATTAGTTATTCTGATTACTTGACATTTATCTGGGTGAAACTCCATTTTCCATTTCTTTTTCCATTTCTGTAGCATATCAAGGTCTTTCTGAAGGATCTTACAGTCTTCTTTGTAATCGAGGCCAATATTAAAATAGACGAAAAAATTCTGGAAGGCCGAGTAACTGTGTGTGGACAATTCAAGCAGAAACAAAGTGAAAGTCTGACGTTTTAGACTTTGAAAGTGTGTAAATCAATAACAAGGAAATGGATAAGATGGTCAGAGAACATATGGGTTTTTCTTACGAGGCACATTTTTGCTTACAAGAAAACTAAATGGGTTTACGGGCCAATCCATCCACCCGATTATGGCCATGAACGTCCCTTATACTGTACTATCAAGTGCACGACATGGATGGCTTACATTGGCTTACCATGATATGCTAATGGACTTTTAAACCCTTTCTGATTTAAGGATGAAGAAGGAAAGCTGGAAAAATAGCGCTAGATTTCAAGGTTACAAAAGTTTTGGGATAAAGTTGACTGTACAGGAATCAGCAAACAACATCTGTAAATAATGATCAGTACATCTTTGTTTTCTTGAAAAGCGGATTCAGAATGCCTGTTTTCACTGCCTTGTTATTGTTTTACACACTTTCAAAGTCTAAAAAGTTGTTTTACAAACTTTCAAAGTCTAAAAAGTTGTTTTACAAACTTTCAAAGTCTAAAAATCAGACTTTCAATTCATTTCTGTTTGAATTTTGTATAGTTATTCAGCCTTCTTGAATTTTAACGCATATTCAATTTTGGCCTCGATTTAAAAACGGGCCATATTTTGTTTTTCGTCACCATTTCCACATTTTTACAAAAATGTCTATGAAACTGTTTCAACTGGTTTTTGGCCAGAAATACCACTGATTGTGTCAAAAGTTCGTTACTATAACTGCCTTTCTAGCGAAGTCATTGCGACTATGCAGAGAGCGCTTTTTTGTTGTTTGTGTCACCCTGTACAAGTAGGGCAAGCATCCCCACGTGACAGCGACGTCTTTATCAGATCATATTGTTATCACACTCATTTTCCCCACTACAGTCATTTTGATTGATTTACTACCTGGTACCTAGAAAAATTAATGTAAAATGAAAATGTCTATCGAATCTTTTGCCTTGTTCGGTGGCCTGTCAAATCTTGCTCCCAGGCAAGGGCGTACAACCTTGAATGAACTACTGAAGTTTCTAACAGATTAACAATTTTGCTCCTTTTATTATGTGAGCTTTTTTATAGCGTTAAATCCACTATGTGCTCGAAGCGCTTTACAAGTGTTCCCTAGCAGGCATTCCCCCTGGGCGGTATACAGCATTTTGGCAACAATATCAGCCAATTTCTAGGTACTCATTTAACACCTGAGTGGAGTGAAGCATTCAGGGTAAATGTTCTTGCTTAAGGAAAAAACACAAGTAGTCGCTAGTGGGAATCGAATCAAGGACCTAGCTGTCCAAAGCTGACGCATTAACCATAGAGCATCTGTGCTCTTTAACGTTGTCATGAGTTGTATTGCGTAGTTTATAGGATGATCCAAAAAAATGTTCCCAACTTTGAAGTTCAATTTGGAAAATAAAAAAACTAAAAAACAAAACAAAACAAAACAAACAAACTTGCATTACTCCTTGGGTTGAGCGATTAATTCCACATGACTTCTCTTTCAGCCCCGTTCACAGCAAACTTTTAAAATACAAATATTTTACTAACTGATGTCAAAACTGCAAAGATCGAGGACACCATTGGGATAAAAACCAACCAGAACAGTCATTATCCAAAGACAAAAATTGATTTTTCAACAGGATGGTGCGACTTCGCAAACGTGACACAAAACACAGGATTTTATTCAATGAAAAAACAATGACTTTTTTTTTTGGGGGGGGCGTGTATTTGTTTTGGTATTGGTTTTGTTTGTTTTTGTTTGTTTTTTGTTGTTGTTGTTGTTGTTGTTGTTTTGTTTTTTTTATCACTCGATACATAGGCTTAAAACATTTTTAGAGAGAGAGCAGGAGATGGGGAGAGAGAGAGGGGGGGAGAGCGAAGAGGGAGAGAGTGTGAGCTAGAAAGAGAGAGGAGGAGGGATGAGAGAGGAGAGAAAGGGAGGGAGAGCGAGAGAGTGTGTAACCTAAAGAGAGAGGGGAGGGAGAGAGAGAGAGAGAGAGAGAGAGAGAGAGAGAAAGAGAGAGAGAGAGGACAAGGGAGGTGGGAAAGGCTGGAATGAGCAAAGATAGAAAGAAGATAACGGTTTTGTATTGTGAAGCCCTGTGATGACCAAACTTGAGTTGTGTCAATAACTTGTAGTGTGGAGCAGATCTGAATCACAGGACTATTTCCCCTGATATATGCCAAATTTGTCCCACCTACCTCACTTCACCGCTTACTACTGAGAGGTAAAAACCTTTCCCCTGTTAACAGGTAAAATACGCTACATATGTTGATGTTTTATTTTCCTTCAGTGATAGAAATGTTGGAGATTATTATCTTTTGTGATTCCACTTTCTTACTATAATTACTTATTTCACCACAACCTTCATCATCACGTAGGTGATATCTTCAAAATCTCCTACAATTAAAAAAAAAAGGAAAAAGTCATACTGGATATAAACATCCATATTCAGCATGCATATTTAGCCGCTGGCCATTGTGATTTCTACAAAAACTTTGTCATGGTAAAGTTTAGATTTATCCTCACTCCTGATGTGACCATACTGACAAAATTAATTATAGCTTCAATGGCAAATGATCGATTGGTGAACAGTTTTCACCAACAGGAAGTGGAGAGATTGAGCCTTGCGTTGGTAACCATGATGTGGGAGCCCTTTCATTTCTTCAATTGAAAAATTAGGATTGTGAAATTCAAGATGAAAAAACCCGGAAGTCGACTTGGAAGTCAAAATTTGTGGCCATATAATGTGTTTGAAAGTACAGAAGTGGTAGTGGGAAAGAACATGTCAGCAGCTATTGATGGGAGAGTAAAGGAAAACTAAAAGTCACATTTGCCGAAACAATAATGGCTCCTCCGCCCACTTTTTTCTAGGCTGCAATTCTGTTCTCTTTGATTTTTAGGCCATAATCATCTTTTAGGGGTAGAGACAGGATTAGAGTTTCATAAGGTGTTACAGGTTAATAGATCTACAATAACATAATCAACATTTTATGCACTTATGTAGGTTTTCATATCAGCTGGACGGATTAAAAGTCTGCTGTTAGATTCAAATAACTGCAAGTGTATATATGTACGTATGTGTGTGTGTGTATGTGTGTAAGGGTGTGTGAGTGTGTGTGTGTTTGCATATAAGCCCATCTTAAAGCACATACTTGCACTGCAGATACATCTAAGTACAAATGTGATATAAGGTAAAATTACATCTTCAGAGTTGATAATATCGTTCACAAGGAACATACTACTTGTGGTATGACTGTGCATGTATGTTGCATGCAATGAGTACATTGTATTTTTTTTTTTGATGATATCTGTCTTTCTGATGTAAAATGTTCTTCAATTAATCTACGATTTGACATTACATTTGAGTTGAGAACACAAAATTATCGAAGTATGTGAAGTTCAGTATTCTAAATGCAAAATTAAGAATTTTATGCTGTTTAGATTAGGTTTTTGTTAAGCTTTTACAGTCAATTAGCAAACAATTGAACGCAGAAGAGCCATGATTGAGGTCTCCTATCTAATTATTTTTTTACCCAAGTATAATTTAAACAGATCATGGGATTTTGAGGGCTATTGGACGATGTTAACATATTCAATGGTACATTGAAATCACTGTGTTATCCTCAAATGAGCAATTTTAGTGAAAAATATTCTGTCTAAAAGAATTTTCATTGTTCGTTGCATGCATGCACATCACAGCATTATTTCAATTACTAAATTGCTAATCTTTGGTTTATTGACGTAAATCGTTCAAGCCAATATGTAAACAGATGCTTCAAATCTATTTTATTTTTTGGATTTTATCAGCTTGAAATTGCTGTTTTGCCCAATTCAGCAGCATTGAAAATTTTCCAAATCCAAAATAAATCTTAAAATTAATGTTATTCATTTACTGCCTCACTTTGATAATTTACAATTGAAATGCTCGTTTTTGAAAGTTCCATCTAGGCATTTAATTGAAATTGAAATTTATTCAATATGAAAAATTATTGTGGTTCCTAGTACAAGTATTCCCTGACAGGCGTATTTCCAACCAAACACCTTCTCAACTCCCTGTGGAGTAGACAGTAATGCATCCACTTTACAGGCACACTTGCTCTGGCAAACTGACAAGATCCTCCTCTGCCTCAATAGCTGAGTCAGGTGAAGATAATGTGTGTAAATAGCCTTTTCCAAGGACCGAACAGCTACTACGCTGCCCATTTTCGAACTCAAAACCTTGCGATCACAAGCCAAATGCCTTTACCTCACAGCCAACTGTCATTCATAGAATGAGACAAAAGATCTTTAAAAAATAGAAAATGTACCTCGTAAAGGTAGGCACTTATACTTGCAGTCATTTTACCACCATATGATTCAGAAAATATGTAAAATGGGATTTCCTGGAAAAAAGAGAAAAAGATAAAAGAAATATAAAACACTCATTGTTATGAAGGTTATCAACAGTAAGTGGAGTTATATGATCTAAAAAATTTATAAAATATAATTTACTGGTTTGGGGTTTTTTCCCATGTGCTTTGTTTTTATTCTTCATTCATTCATACCCCATTAATATGGTCATTTGGTCAAGGTTTTATATTTGGATACCATTCCCGACACAAACCCCAATGTAGAGGGATGTATGTGTACAGCATCATGTTATAAGAGAAAGTATTTGTGTCATTCTTTGCTTAAGTTTATTAAAGTAATCCTTTCATTTGCTCCTTACCTGCACTTCATGAGCCAAGACTTTCCCATTCACATGCTTTATCACCTGACCAGCTCTTTGTAAGTCCTTTCCATTTCATTTCCTCTGCTTGGCCGATTGATACAAATCTCCCTCACTCTTCTTTAAGTTAAGTTTCTGTAACAGTTATGCAAACTGCTCTCTCTTTTGTCTTCTGATTTGCTTCCTTATATTTCTGTCTACTCTCATCGTCTCTATCCCATATTTTCTTGTGGGATTCTTTATACCAGGGGTCCCTGTGGACTGGACCGTGGCATCGGTCAGCACAAGAATCTAATCTTTAAATTTTTTTTTTTTTTTTAAATTAGTTTTGTGTTCTCCATGGCAGAAACCTATCCACTGTATTGTGGTATATATAATGAGGACCTGCTCTGTGCTCTGTCCTTGGCAACAAATACAACAGGGGCAGAACTATTTCAGGCTCAGAGTGGTTATCTATCAGAGAAACATGCATGGTCATTATGCCTTGGTATATGAGGTGGAGCTGCTGCTGCCAAGACTGGTTGATTGTCTAGTTAACTGCCATAATCAAAGAGGTGGCACCTGTTTGTGAATGAACGCATTGTACCATTCACAGGGAAATGCGGACTAGCCAAAAAATATATCCTGAATTCAACAGCATGATGACCGATGTAGTCAAATCATAAATCTCATCAAAGTTGATGGCCTGACCTAGCACCCTTTTGAGTATAGGCGCCTCCTCCAGCACAAAATTAATTAGATGAGTGTCACCAGGAGGATCGTTGGCCAGAGTTTTTGATTTCTCTCATAAAGAAAACTCCCCGCGGCCGCTTGTCTTTATGACACATACTGAGTTTTAAAACATTCATATCTTTGTGATGTTTTCGGCCAACTCAATGATCTTAATCTGTCACTACAGGGAAAAATGCCATCTGTATTCACGCTGGCAAACAGAGCACCACCATTTAAAGCCGAACAGGAGTAGTGAGGATGGCAGGTGGAAAGGGGCATTTTGGACAGGTTTTCAACAGTAGCATAAATTTTAAATGACACACAGCCCAATCCCTCATTCTTCTAGCTTACGCAAGATCATCTGTCCCTGATGTAAGCTGAATTTGAGCGTTATTTCCCAGTCCAAAAGGGCCTGCGAAATGGAAATGAATGGATCCGCTCTCCATTTGATAACAAAGCCTGCAAGTCTGTCCTATGTCTACGAGAAGAGGATCAACTAGCTGATATTTCAAATGATGGTGACCAAAAAATCTCTTTCAACAAAACAACTCTGCCAGGGTTCTGGATGAAACTATTGCCAGAATACCCCACCATTGTTAAAACAGCACTTAGAGCCCTTCTACCATTCCTGACCTCATGTCTCTTCAAAGCCAGGTTTTCTGCTGTAACAGTGACAAAGATGAAACTAAGAAGCAATTTGAATGTAAGCAAGACACTTTGGGTGTCCTTGTCTCTGATTCCTCTGAGGTGGAATCTTCCTGTTAAAGAGGAGCAACCCAAGCCCAAGGCTTGCAATTAATTTTGTAGTGAATCATATTTTACTTACATTCCATTTATTTGACGTATCTGAATTTCGTTATGAAAAAATGTTTCTTTTGCAGATTCTTTCCTTTTTTCATTTTTGTCAAGGCAATCAACAGTAAGAATAATTATACAATTTGTACTATACAGCAATTTTTGTTCTATGATTATTTACTCATAAACACAGAGATACATACAGGTTAAATGCATAGAATTATAATAAAGTCAAAGGTAATATTGAGCTATTTACCAGCCATCCCCTGTCACCGGTGCCACTCCTTGCTGTAAAGATATTAAGTACAGTATCATTTCTATTCCCACCTCTTCCCCATTCCATCCTTCATTATTCCCTTGCTCCTGGTCTGTGGTAAGATGGTCAACTATTGGCTGGTCAATAGCGTTAAAAAGGTTGGGGAACCCTGCTTTATACTACTCATATTCTGCAAGTCCTCATACAACCACCATAAGTATCCCTGCACAGTTTCTTCATACAAGCAGGCTACTTTACCTTCAACATCCCTTATCTTGTCTGCCATAGATGCCTGGTTTCTGAAAATCTTGTTACCTTTACAAGCTGCTAGTTCTGTCTTCTCTCTGACCTTCACCCTTCAATAATGTTCATTCGTCACCAGTCTGATGGCTTAGCGGTAGGACATCCTCTTCGGAATCAGGATGTGATGGGTTTTTATGATTTTAAAATTGGCAATTTTATTAACTGTCTCAGGTGAAGCTCAGTATTATGAGAACAATTCTAAGACTGGTTAGCCCAGTGTTACTATTTTGTAACTGGATGAATCATTTGATGTATGATGGCTCATGTGTGGCAGCGTGTCAACATGTCAAAACAGCAATTTCACTGAGATAATCTCAGATGCTGAGATAGTCTTAGATCTTCTGAGTTTCATTAATTACTGCTTAATCTTACATATTTTTCAAAATTAATTGTTTCAGCTACAGATATATCTCTTTGCAATTTTTAGCACAATTTCTTCCAAAGTTGAATGCAATTTCTGCCATTTCTGAATTAAAGTTTTGATGTTCTAAATGCAATTATTTCAATTTGAAAAAGCAATTTTCTGCAGGGCCAGGATGGTAAGACAGTTGGATAAGATGACAGAACAACAGATGCAAGAAATTTGGAGGAGTTGCAGATCCTTTTCATATATGTTCAACAGTTTTCAGAAAGAGAAACCATGCTCAAAGAGTTGACAAGTAGTGTATAGGTCACAGCATGAAGATAAGGGAGAGAATAGTCAGGGAAGAGTTGAGAACAAAGATGAAGATATTATGTGAATATCAGTATTACCAGTGTGTTTTCATGCACAGAAAAATACAAAAGTGCTATGTTTGCTTTGAGATAATCAATGGAGAAATAAAGAAAGAACCAAAATAGCTACACCTTGTCCTAATGTGTATGGGGAAGTCAAAAGAGGCAGAAAAATACATGTTTATGAGAGAAATGCAGGGCATGCATAAAGGGAGATCATGGCAATTAGATGAACAGTTCGATTGACAAATGGATTTAACGTATAAGCAGACCAAACCATAGATCAGCTCTTAGTCCCTTCTTTGATACGAATCAGCTTCACAGTGAGTCCAATGAGGAGATTAAAGTGAACCTTGAGAGGCTGCAAATCCATCAGAAAAGAAAAAAATGAGGATTAGTAGAGAAAATCAGAGTATGAGGGTATGAATGAGAAGACAAATAGTGGAAAAATTCTTCTGCAAAGCAATGAGTTGATGAGAGAAGATGAGTTCAAGGAGCAATGGAGCAGATAACCTGAGATTACAGAACCAAAATGCTCTTCGTCAATTTCTAATGTCATACTGATTTTCAATCAAAGTTTGCAATCCCCTATGGATTTTATTTTCTGAATGTGCCTTCAAATTTATCACATTTCAACACACAACTTCACTTCTCTGGCCATGTCAGAACCATCTCAATCTACACTCATAAATTCTCTCCAATGTGCGTTTTCTGATCTTATAACACAAACAAACCAAAAAAACATTGAAATCCTAACTCACCCTTATTTCTGGGATAGTTGCACTAAAATTTTTCAAAAGCACTAACATATCTGTGGCTATCTCATCATTTGTAGTCACATATGCAGAGGCATCCTCCACATAGCTATATCCTGTACCCACAGGATTGTCAACAAACAATAGACTGGCTGTCTTCAACTGTTACATGAAAAACAGAAGAACATTAACATTATACATGTATGTATTACATGCACACGATTTATTTGTCACACAAATCTTTTCAGAAAATTACACAACCATAAAAAAGCAATGGCCAATATTAAAAATAAATAGATTACAACATCAAAGTTAAAAAAAGCAACTTTTGACTTAGGTTAAAAATTAGGTGATCTATCAATATAAATTTGTGGGATGTGCTGTTGAATAAGAACATGCAAAAGTCACATGAAATGGACTCCAGTCGACAAATCAATACTATTAATCTGAAAGTCTTGTGGAATAGTGTATAATCATGATTATAACTTCCTAAAGAAAAAAACAACTCTGTTCAAATAAAAAGTAATTAATGTTTTTTATTCACTTACCCATGTGGTATTTCTTGGTTCCAATTCTACAGTAAGAGGTCCTAATTCTTCAAAGTTTCCAAAACCAGTGCTAGATCCACCTGGGCCACCCTGAAAAACAGGAAGGAAAAGAATGATGAACAAGTAACACTAAAATGTAAACAATTATAAGGAAAGTGAGACTTTGTCAGGAAACCTGTTTCAAAGAAGATTACTATGCATCTGCTAAAGTATTTGAACATCTTTATTCTTATACTTCTGCTCCTCTGACAAAGATTTTTTGACGTGGGGTAATCAAAAATATGCTAATTTGAAAGTGAAAGCCATCAAGGGAAACCAAAGGGTAACAAAGAAATGACAACTTTTCACATGAAAAAGATTTCTATTAACAGACCTTCCAACCAATAATTCCCCAAACTTTCAAATGTCATCCTCAATCTTTTTTCATATTCCCACCACTGACATGATATAAATGCCCAAATTTAAGGGGGCAAGCCGTGGGTAAGATTTTCATAATTAAACTTTTAAAAGAAAAGTTTTTTGGCCTAAAATGATTCTTTGACACCTAATCTTCAACTTAAAAACATTTAAGCCCATAATTTTGGTTTTAAATTCCCAAAATAAGTCTTTGCAAGTCATAACTCTCCTATCTCTTTATACTATGAAGTGAATTGTTTTAACGTTTTTCTCAAAAAAACCTTATCACCTTGCGAAATCTCAAAAACTCTGCTCTTTATAGATAAGAAATTTGGCAAGCTGATTCAAAAGGAATACATGGGGGTAATAGGCTGTTTGTTTGTTTGTTTTTATATTACCAGTTTCTTACTGCATTTTTGCAAATGAAAATTCATTTTTGGGTTACATTTTCAGAGTAATTTTGAAAGTTTTGTAATAAGCTTGAAATTAAAATTAAACATCAAATTGAAAGGAAGACAAATAGCCTAGTACCTCAGTCTATGTCTAAACTAAGTATCTTCAGTAAAAAAAAAATACCAAAAATTATCATTATTTTTTATGTTTTGAAA
Organism: Goniobranchus fidelis; assembly: GCA_028565935.1. Lineage (NCBI taxonomy): Eukaryota > Metazoa > Mollusca > Gastropoda > Nudibranchia > Chromodorididae > Goniobranchus > Goniobranchus fidelis. Next base: position 11,195 of record JAOWAZ010280989.1, read on the forward strand.
CTCTGCAAAAGCATGCCTATTTTCAAGATGGCGACCATTTCCATACCAACCGCTCCAAATTTTTCTATACTTTTCACTTTTATCTCCATTCTTTTACTATATCTACATTCTGTGAAATTTTGGTGCCTCTAGGTTTTAAATATGAATGAAAATGGGTTTTAGGTGAAGCTCTCCCTTTAATGGGCATTAAAAACAACTGAATAACTCAAACCTCAGGAACAATAAAAATTTAGTCAGGCTATAAGACTAACCGTTGCCTTTAGGGCCTGCATTCTTATTGTTAAATTTCAGCTAAAAAATAATCATACCTGAAGCCACATGATCAAAGGCCTATTCTTGTAGCCACTGGGATGTGTTGTTTGATAAAACCAATAAAACATATGGGCTTTTGGTCTCACATTGACATAATCCCAGTGCTCAGATTGACCTTGCCTTGATAACTTCATCTTGGTTACAAAAGCTGCCATAACAAAATGAATAAATTCCTTATAAAGACAGAAAAATGATTCTGAAAATAATAATAATTATAATAATAATAATAATCTTTATTAATAAGAGCGAAACATTCAGACGTCAAGACACATCTCCTCCTAAACTACTGGACCGATTTACAT
>JAOWAZ010282100.1:0-11805 GCA_028565935.1 Goniobranchus fidelis
ATGCTGAGAAGAATCAAAGGTTTAACACGGAGAGACAAAATAAAGTGTGTAAACATCAGACGGGAGTTAGGAGTGAACAACATAATAGAAAAAGTTAGAGAGAAAAGATTGAGATGGTATGGACATGTTATGAGATTGAACAATGACAACCAAGTAAAAACAATAATAGACATGGAAGTGAGAGGGAATAGACCAAGAGGAAGACCCAAGGAAAGGTGGATGGATAGGGTCAAGAGGGACCTAATGGAGTTGAAAATTACTCCAGACGACGCACAGGATAGGGAATTCTGGAGTCAAGAATCTGAACCGCTGACCTCACTTAATGGAGTATTAAAGCAAGGAAGAAGAAGAAGACTATTGGCAAGAAGAATCACAACATAGAAGCATAAGCGCATGCTGGAACTTATGAAAATTGAACTACATCAAGTAAGTTATACCAGAAAGTATATAATGTGACTGCACATCACAGTACTTAAACATTATAAACATCTTGGAGGTAAGCGAATTCACAAGTAGAGTAAACGACAATTGTTGTAAGAAGGTTAATGTTTTAAGAAAAAAATTCAGTGTTACGACATTTTGACATTTTTTGAAATCATAGATGGGTTTATTTCAGTATCACATTTGGAATGGAGCAGGTTTGGGAAGTCTCTGGTATTGAAAATGAAAAAAGCTGCTATCAACATTTCATTGAGAAAAAAAAGGCCACTTAAGAGAAATCTTTCTTTTAATTTAAAGTAAACTAAAATGCCAATATAGGGAAACTTGAGAAGGACCATCAGGGATATTTTACCCCATTTTAGACTCCAAAAGGTAAAATTGGTAACGATAAGCAATTAAATTAAATCTGTTTTAAATTCTTTGCCAATAAAGGTGTGTAGTTTCTCCATATATTTTGCATGTCGAGATCTCAACAAGAGTATTTTGGCAATCCAAGGTCATGACTGAAGTTGTCTCTGGCTAAATTAAAAAAAGGAATATCAATTCTTAAAATCACAATCTTCTGCTAAGATGACAGTACAAGCTCTGTCTTTATTATACTTTTCTTACTTATAAGTTGGTTGTAATCCTATAGTTTAACTTCTAAAACCGTGATGGTGTCTGATTATTTTTTAAATGTCCTTTTAAAATGACTTTGACCATAAGTTTTTGCTTTGTTTGCAATTACTGTATTCTTCACTAACAATGTGCTTGTAAAGAGTCCTTGAAAGTTTTCCACCCGACCCTGACAAAGTTAATAACTTTTAATTGAAAATTTGAAATCAATCATGGCAATTTGCCTTCATTTTGAAGTCAAAACAGTTCAGGTAATGTTATGTAATGAACAGATTTTGCCAAAGTTGTGTTTTACTTTTGTAATATTCACTTCTTTTTCTTTCTGAATTTCAGGGGATCTGGAAGCAGAAGAGGTAGTGGTTCCAAATCGTTATCCAAAGCCATCCCAACACCCAGGAGATCATCACGGAGACGTAGAGGTTCTGATAATGAAGAAAATGAAGAAGACATCCTTCTGAACTCCGTTTCCCAGACAGAGCTTAAACGCCTTGCCATTGATGGCTTTCAAAAGCAGTTCAAAAGGAGTTGGCAAAAATCAGAAACACAGCATGCTGCAGTTGGTGAAAACGACTCAACTAAAACCTCTCTTAAAACTCCCATACAGTCTGAAAGTAATGAAGTTGGTGAAGCATTTAAGGAAGTAATAGGCCCAGGAGAAGAGTCTTTGATAAAAAAGGTTGAGAATGGCAAAGGGCACGAGGTTTTATCAGATTCACTGGTCAAAGTAGAAGGCAACTCTCGAGATGATAATAGCTCAGTAGATGTGGTGAAAGTGCCTAAGACAGAAAAAACATTTACAGCATCATCTGTCTCTCAAATAAGTAATGAAAAAGCTTTGACATCTTGTAATGAAACTCAAAGCACAGCTGAGGAAAATTGTTTATACTCTTCAAAAGGAGCAGTTTCATCCCAAGATGAAAGGGCATTAGCAGAAGTTAGAATTTCAATGTCACAGAAAATAGAAGAACCTTCTCTATCAACACAGCCTGAAGAACCGTCCAAAATTTCCAGTGAACATGTCGATAATGTTACATTTGAATCCACAGATTTAAGGACATCCAACAGAACAACAATGCATGTTCTGACAGAACCTAAAAACTATATTCTGACAGAACTTAAAAACTCATCAAATAACAACCTCTCTTTGACCTGTGACACAAGTCAAGAAAACTCAAATATCTCAAAGTTAGTCGTGACTGAAAATCGGTCAGGGACCAAAGCTCAAAATGTTTCCAATGAAACTGATCCAGATGTATGTGATATAAAGACACATTCTACTGTGGATGAAAAAGTAGTAAATTCCTCCAGTAATGCTGATCAGAGCCTGCCAAGTATTTCAGAAAAGCAAGATATTGTGTGTGAAAGGACTGTTGTCTCCGAAAGTGCTGAAATAATTGATGAAAATGGAGACAGTCAGGTATTGCTTGCTTCAGATGTTGCCCACAAATCATACCCTTTGACACATGAGGAGACAGGCTTATTGAACATATTGCATGCTTCTGCTGTTACTGAGGAGAAGGAAACATACTCAGAAAAGGAACATACTGAAGAAAAAACAAATGTGCAACCAAAAAAGACAGAGATGAAAAACACTGAAGAACTAATTGAAAAATCTAGTGATTATGATCATCAAACTGAATTGGCAAAAGATGACTCAAAGTTTAAAGTCAGTGCTAGCTCTCAAGAAGATGTCAACACAGCGAGGAAGGGTAGCTCAAGGAGGAAGTCTGTACCTCAAAGAAGGCAGCAGCGGGAAGAGTTTGCCTTGTTAGATGATATAAAATCATCAGAAAAATTGAATGTAAAGCCAGATATTGAATCCCATAACACTTCAAATCAGCCTGAGTCATTATTGTCCCCTCAATCAGTAAAACCAATCTTATTTGAAGAAAATTCAAACACTAAGCAAGCAGGTGATGGAGATTCACTTGAAACAATGAAAGAATCTGCAGGGGAAGAGATTGAAAAGGCAGAGAACAGCAATAAGTCTAATGATACAAATACAAAAATGGAAAGTCCCACCAACATGCTTGGTGTTTATCAAGAGAAACCATTGTATGATGAGAGTCAGGAGATTGATGAGGAGGAAGAGGATGAGAAAATAATTGATCTGGAAGAGATGGACATTGGGGAAGCTGAGAGAGAGGAAGAGGATAGTAAAGAAGGTGGTGTGATAGATTTATCTGATGGAGAGTGGAGAATCCCCATTGAATTGACTTCTACTTTGAAAGAGCATGAGGTAGAGAAAGCTGTTGAGGTTCCAGAAGAGAGGAGTGAAGAAGGGGACAACCTAGAAGAGGTAGATGGAGAACCGTTGGGCACCACCAAATGTGAGGAGCCCAGAGAAGGGGTAGACCATTTGGAATTGCAGGATGGCGATCGACCTTCAATGGAAGTTGAAGAATCCATACTTTCTTGCACCAAAACTGAAAGCATCAATCACCAAACCAATGTGGAAACCATAAATAATTCTGAAAAGTGTACTAAAGGCCTCACACATCACCAGGAGGAAGTTGGAAATGCCTCATGTTTGCAGAAAAATGCTGAAGCCATGGATCAAGCAGAGAGTGAAGACACAAAAACCATTGTGCTTCCCCTGGTCTTAAGTAAAGATAATATTCCTCCATTGAAAGCAGACGACTCAACACAGTCTGAGAATGAAAGTTATAAAGATGTTCAAAAGGAAAAGGAGGATGCTCTTTATCATCAGACCAAAGCTAATGAGCATCCATTGAAGGCAGATGAAGACACCACTCTTCATCAGAAGGAAGATAGTGATGCTCTTCAGTATCATGCTCAAGGTAATGAATATACATTGAAAGTCTGTGCAGATACCACTCTTCACCAGGAGGAGAAAGACACTCTAAATACTCAATGTATCAAGGATCCATTGGATGCAGATGAAGACACCACTCTCCCAGAGACAGAAGCGAAAGACACACTAAGTCCTCAGAAAGAAGGTACTAAGCATCCAATGAAGGCAGATGAAGTCATTATTCTTCCTCAGAAGGAAAATATAGGCATTCTAAATCTTCAGTCAGAAGAAGGGAATAAACATTCATTAAAGGCAGATAAAGCCATTACCCATCCTCAGAAGGGAGAGAAAGACACTCTAAATCCTCAAACAGAAGAAGGTAATGAGCATCGTTTGAAGGTAGATGAGGTTGATACTCTTCTTCAGAAGGAAGGAAAAGACACTCTTAATTCTCAAACAGAGGTTCATGAGCATCCATTGAAGGTTGATGATGATAACTCTCTCCCTCATAAGGAGAGTTTCAAGGATACTGCATCTCCTCAGAAGAGAGATGAAGACAAACTTACCAGTATTCAGACAGAAAATGAAAACACTAAACAACACCAGAAGCAAAAGGAAGACAGTGTGCATTCTCAAAAGGAAGCTGTTGCCGTCACAATCCCTCACATGGCTGCTAAAGGCACCATATACCCAAAAGCTGAAGTTGAAAGTGCCATGCATTTACAGATTGAAGCTCAAGATAATAAATCTCATCAGATGGAAGCTGAAGACACTATACAACTACAGTCTGAAGCTGAAGACATCACACACTTACAGGCTGAAATTACTGACTCTGCCAATCTGCAGATAGAAGCTGAAGACCACATTCACCCACAGACAGTCATTCAATCAGAAGGAGAAACCAGCAAAGTCTTTCAGACAGAACAGCAAGACACCATGCATTTACCTATGGAATCTGAGGACAGAGAGTGCTTTCAGACAAAACCTAAACTTGCCTCAAATGACCAAACTGATACCTCAACACACCATGATGTTGAAGATAAATCAGTACTGATTAAGGAAAGTGGAAATAATGTACCTGCTGAGACTAAGTCCAAAGACAAAGTACCTTGCCAGAATGAAGCCATAAAGAATTTGTGTCCACAAAGTGCAGCTAAAAGTAACGTTCCCTCCCATGAAATCAAGGAAGCTTGCTTAAGTAGGCAAGAGGAGGAAGATGACCAAATGAATTCTCAAAATCACAAATCTTTAGCAGGTTCGGCTGATACAGATCTTGAGCACACCTTCAAATCCATCCAACAGCAAGTGGAAACAGCACCGCTGAAAACTGGTCCACCTAAACTGATACATTATACTGAATTGGCTATTCCAAAACTCATGTTCCATAAAAGCAATGAAGAGCATCCTTACCTCACTGATAAATCTCACGTTGAACTTGAAGAATCAGCCATGGATTTAACCATGCATCACATGCGAGTCTCGCAAAAGCGACATCTTGAACAAGTAAATCTGAAACCAACGCAGCGTTGGATGACCTCAGGTTTACATATGTATCGTGCTGGATCTAAAACAGATGAGGCACTGGATTTAGTAACTCATCGAAGCACTCCAGAAGAAACACATGAAAAGGAAGACAGAAGCGTGGGTGTAGCTTTTCAAGCAGGCAATCCCTATAAGGATGAAGTTGATGGCACCATTCCTGGGGCTAAGAATGAAGAGGATTCACAAGAAACAACAGATCAGACCTCTAGAGAGAAGTATGCTTCTCATGAGCAAAAAAATTCACATCATTCCGAACAGTCAACCACAAACAATTTCAGTAGAACAGCCAATACTGGAAGTAATGTTGTACATATTTTCAATGAAAGTGAACAGAGTCAAACAGATACTGGTGGTAGTAAAATCATTTTGTCTCAGCACAGTGAGGCAAGGTTGGAAAAAAAAGAAAGTGACCACAGTGATACATTAGCAATACCTCAAGAGACCTTTTCATGGTCCCAGGAACACAGCACCCAGTATACAGACATGGCACAAGACCTGTCTTTAAAATCATTCAGGCAGCATGAGCAGGAATCCAAATGTGGCCAGGATATAGTAATGTCTGATGGTGATTTGAGAAATGTAGAGAAACATAATGGGCCAGAGGATGAAAGCCCCCAAGACTTTGTAATGGGTCATGAAAATGTTGAAGAAGACATGGAAATAGGCAGGGAATCTGAGACGATTCAAACTTTAGGAGATAGTCACACAGTTGTTACAGATTCGGGGCAAGAGGAAAAGAAAGAAAAGGAGAAGGCTGAGGGCAAATTAATACATTCAGAAGAAGATAAAGTTCAGATTGAGGTTAGAGATGTGGTTGAAAAGCGTAATGAATATCAGGCTGCAGAAGACAAAAGTCACAAGACCAGTGCTGTACCTGAACCATATCCAGACAAGGAATTAATTGAAGATGACAAGAAGGATGCAAGAAAAGGTGAAAAAGTCAAGGAGTGGGGAGAAGAAGGCCTTTCTGAAAATCTGGAAAATGCTACAGCCGTATGCTCAGACTCAAATATGCCCTCCACTGAATCACTTGGGAGAGAAGTTGTGGAAGGCCTGCTTCATCAATTGATGGAAACTGCCATGGCTAGTGTTGAAAAGTCCTACCTGAAATCTGGAGGGCAAAACGGTGAACAAGCTGATGTCAAAAGTGGTAGTGTATTGATGGAGTCAATTGATTCTGAAAATCAAAATGAAAGGGGAATGCAGCAATCTGAACAGAAAGAGAATGTGCTAGAATATCAGGCAGGTCCAAGCACCAGTGTTCTTGAAGGCACAAAGTCAGACGAAGCTAGGTCAACTAATGATAAAGAAGACATGGATGTTTCTATGTCAGACATTGATGCAAGCAAGATAGACTTAACAAAAGTAGGAGTGTCAGAACAAGACATAAACTCAGATGACAGAGATATGAGTGGAGAGATGGATGTTGAGCCAAAAGACTGTGATACACAAATTCAGGGAGTTGAAGAAGAACCTCAAGCAAAACCACCTGAAAATTTAAAGGAAGAAAAACATAAAGATTTTGAATCAATTGTCAAGAATATCTTGGGAGAATTAATTGACAGCATTGTTGCTAAAACTGAGGTGTCATTGAAAAATGACCAAAGTTTAAAGGGATTAAAAACTGAAACAGATTCAGAGTTAAAGAGCCATAATAACGAGAATGTTTGTTTGGAAGTAAGCAGTACATGCCTTAAAAATGCTGATGATCAATATGCAGACACTTCAGAACATATGGATTCCAACAAGGGTCATACAGCATCTTCTCCTTCCAGTGCAAATGATATGAATTCTGAGGATTCTACATCAAGAGGGGCTGGTGACTGCGTCAAAGAATCCTTACCTACAGATGAGAATGAGGTTCAGCCAATTGTTAAAACATTGGTGGAGGAAGCATCAAATACAAATGTTGACAGCCAGTTGATGCCAGAAACGAATGAAAATGTTTCAGAAGTATCAGAAGTGACTGTTCAAGAGCAAAATGATAACATGGTGCCTTGTGCTGAGAAGTTGAACCTATCTAGTACTGATCCATTAATAGAAGGCAGGTATGAAGAAGAAAGGTGCACTCACACTCATATGGAAAAACTGTCTGAAGAAGTTTCAAACAACAGTAATAATTTATTAGTCATAGAAAATGCACCTTCTGAGGTTACAAAGGATTCTACTAGAATTGTGCCTGAAGAGGGATCTGAGACTTTAAAAAAGCAACCCAACATCAATATTGTATCACATTCAGAGTCATCCCTGAAATCAGAGGACAAGGACATCTCTGTGAGTGGAAAAGAGTCGGATGGAGATATGGAAACTGAAGAGATAATGCCCACCAAAATCCAGACAGAAGTGACTGAAAGTATTAACCGGATATTGACATCTGAGGGAGAAGCTCAGCTCATGACAGCTAGTATGCAAGAAAGCCAGCTGGTGGAAGAAAAGGGTGTTGAAAATGATGAGGCAAAAGAAGTATCTTTAGAAGACAAAAGTGGTGAGAGTGTCAATGAAGTTCATGCTAGTGATGAGTCCTTTAAAGTGGGAGCGGAAAATGGTCCTAGTACTGTGGATACCTGTGAAATTCATGAGGATAAATTTGCAGGGCAAGAGGCTGAAAAAGTCCTCCAAGCATCTTCAGCAGAAGAAAAAGAATTTATTTCATCCGAACCAACGTCAAATACCACTGGTGATGGGGAGCAGCTAGTTATTGCTATGGGTGATGATGAAAAAAGGAAGGAGATCAACACAGATGAAATCAGTGCCCATGTGGTTGAACATTCAGAGACTGACAAGAGTTCCAAAGATCAGAAAGTGTACATGTCCTCAATGGTATCATCAGCACTGGAGACTGAGACAAGAGCTGATTATCCTGATGTGGGGGAAGTCCATCCAATGAAAGGTGCTCCAGAGGACAGAACGATCTCTGACCAGGATGGGGAAGTGAAGGAGGAGGTGAAACAGGAGCAAGGGTCAGATGAAAATTATGCTCGTATCATTTCAAAGGAAATAGTGGCTGAAGCCAAAACAGATTCAAATTTGACACATGGTGGTGCTGTTCAAGATGTCTCTGTAACTGGTCAAGAAGGGGAGATTACTGTCAAAAGTGAGGAGGAGTTATGTGGATCCCAAAAGGAAAGGCCAACAAATGATCTTACAGGTCCAAGTGAGGTCCAGGCGCCAGTGAACGACAAAGATGAAAATTCAGTCAAGACCTCTGATGTCAAGGACACCTGTCCAAAGGAATCTGTTTCTGAGGAGGATGGCATGAAGTCTGTGAAGAGTGATGGATTAAAAGAGGAGCCCCTAGGTTCAGATGAAGAGGATGCTCTCTTGACAAAGCCCAAGGTTCCTACTAAAGTGAGAAAAGACTTGCCATTGGAAGATGTTCTCCTTTACAGGGATGATAAAAGTTGGTCAGGGTCCCTGAGCAAGTGGCAGCTGGTGTGTGATACAGTTGATGACTGGTCGGATCTAATTGGCAAGCTTAGGGCTTCTGGAGGGTATAAAACGCAACATCTAATAAGGATAATCAGGGATGACTTCCTCCCGGAGATACCATCTATCATGGCTGATAAGGTAAGTTTCATCATGACCTAGTTGTCTTTGTTAATGTCATTTTATTGTCATGTAAAATAGGTTTTAGATAAATGGATGGGATGTAAAGTAGAAAGCTGTCAAGTAGAAAAGGCATGGTTTGTACTGGTACATAAAGGTTCTTATAAAGCCAATTACCTTCTTTTGGTCTTTAATAGTCTTTTAAGTGTTGAAAGAGAAGGAAAAGTCCCTAAAAAGTCCTCAAACTGTTTTGGTTTGTCTCACTCTGTGTTTCGCAGTTGCTAAATCTAGTTTTGAGTTTGTGATTTTAAACTTTTTGTCATTGGAATGCACTGCAAGGTTAAAGTTGCAATTTCAATTTTTTTTTAAAAAAGTCCTTAATAATCATTGCCTGCAATTGGTATGGGCAAACGTAAAACTTGGATTATGTTTTCTTTTTAAAAATTATTTTATAACAGGAAAAAGCTAGACAAAAAAGAGCACAAGAAATGATGCCTCGCAGATCTTCTTATCGCTTGGAATTGAAGAAGCTGGAAGAAGAAGAGAAGGTATTTATAGTTTTCCTCATCTTATCCTCGCAGAATACTATGTTTTTGTACATTTTTTTTTCTTGGAATTACTTACCTTATATATTGGCTGGAAGTAATTATTCAAATTTGATACATTGTTTCCATTATGTATCTCTCTCTTTCTTCCTCTCCCACTCTCTTCCCCTCTCCTCTCTCCTCTCCTCTGACTCTTGTCTATCTGTCTCGGTCTGTCTGTTTGTCTGTCTGTCTGTCTGTCTGTCTGTCTGTGTCTGTCTGTCTGTCTGTCTGTCTGTCTGTCTGTCTGTCTGTCTCTCTCTCTCTCTCTCTCTCTCTCTCTCTCTCTCTTTCTCTCTCTCTCTCTCTCCCCCCTCCCTGCCTCAGCCCTCTTTTTTCTATCACTACTAAATATTTTATACCGGGCCTGATTATCATGGAGCAGACAAAGATATTCGCTGACAAACTAGGTGTGATGCATTTTCAAGTGAGTAATGGTGAGCTCTATGTTTTCAAGAAGTTACATGGCACTATTTTCAAGGTTACTGGTGGAGAGTAAGCCTATTAAGTCCTAAGTCTGGATGACTAGAGGGAAAATGGTTTCCTCTCACCATAATGACATTTCTGTATAACGACATTTTTTTCTGGTCCTGATACTGTCATCATAGATAGGTTGCACTGTACTTAAGTAATTATTTTTTGCTGAACAAAGAATTTTGTGAATTATGAGAATGTTGGTTTTTTTTGGTCCTGTACAGCAATGATTCCATTATATCCATAACTCTTCTCCATCCTTTTGTGCCTTTTTTTTCTTCTTTTCTTTTCTTTCTTTTAAATCACTTAACTGGTTTCAATCTCCGATCTGATCTAGCTTTCCTATAAATAGATCATAATGTTCTTACCAAGTATAATGAGAGATAAAAGTATTGCAAACAATTTTTAACTTTTCAACACAGAGAACAGAGGAAATCAAACGAAGAAAAAAAAGGAAATCAAACACAGAGAAAAAATGAAATCAAACGCAGAAAACAAAGGAAATCAAACACAGAAAGCAAAGGCAATCAAACACAGAGAACAAATGAAATCTAACGCAGAAAACGAAGGAAATCAAACACAGAAAGCAAAGGAAATCAAACACAGAGAACAAATGAAATCAAACGCAGAAAACAAAGGAAATCAAACACAGAAAGCAAAAAAGAAAAAAAAACAAAGAAAACATGAAACAAAAACAGAAAGAAAAAACAAAACCCAAATACCAAGGATTGAGAGAGATGATGGAAGAGTCAAGTCATTTCAAATGTTGCTGGTCCACGAGGGGGAAAAAGAAAGAGACAGGAGAGAAGTGTTTTAGTATTTGAACTTAGAGAACAGAACAACGCTGATAATAATATTAATAATAATGATAGGCCTCCGTCGGTCATAACTGACAATGAGTAGAAAACATTTCTGTCCTAAAATTAGAAGTTTGAGCATCGTCTCGTACGGTGTAGAGGCCAATGCGCGAATGGCAGACTCTATCACAAGAGTCACATGTGAGTGTTGTTGCTTGTCTGTCTGTTGTGTACGATACTGTGGTTTGGTTTGTTTCAGCCTCTTTTTTATGTGTTTGCATTTCTGCTGTAGCATCTGCCCATTTTTTTTCTCGGTAACCTGCAGTTATTCATGGAGTGTGCATCCCCAGCTGGTTCGGTCTGAAGCGAGTCTTCCCAAGTGTCTGAGTTGATTCAAGTGCTCTCATGTCCCTCTTAGACATGTCTTTGAATCTCAGCAGGGGACGTCCGATGCTTCGTTTCCCTGTGTTGAGCTCCCCATAGAGTATGTCTTTTGGTATGCATCCATCCTCCATGCAACGTATGTGACCCAGTCAACCAAGTCTACGTTGTCTCAGAAGGGTGAACATGTTTTGGTAAACTTGCATGGGACAGGACTGTTGTGTTGGTCACTTTGTCTTGCCAACCGAATGCCAAGTATTCGTCGGAGGCTCCTCAGGTGGAAAGAGTTCAGCCTTTTCTCCCGCCGACTATAGGTGGTCCACGCTTTGCTACTGCATAGCAGGGTGCTTACGACTCAGGCATTGTAGACAGCCATTTTGTTTTCACAGTCATTTCAGGGATTGTCCATACTCGTTTTGTGAATCAAAAGAGTGTTGTAGAGGCTTTTTTCAATCCTCCCGTCTATATCTGTGTCGAGCCAGAGGCTGCCCATGATCGTTGACCCGAGGTAAATGATTTGATGGAAAACCTCTAGCTCATAGTTGTCAATGGTGATGACTGGAGGTGATGGCGTGTCTTGGCCGATGGCATTAGTCTTCTTTAGGCTGATGGTCAGCCCAAAGTCTTTACAGGCTCCCGAGAAGCGGTCCATCAGCACTTGCAGCTCTTC
>JAOWAZ010283210.1:0-11805 GCA_028565935.1 Goniobranchus fidelis
ACAAACAAACAAAAAACAAAACAAAAACAAACAACAAAACAAGCATAGCAAAAATTATATCACCCAAACTTTTATAATCAGTCATGAAGGAGATGGCAAATACAATAAAGGCAAGAAATTTTCTAGGGTGTAGGCAATAAAAACCTTAGTGAGAACAGTTTTGGAGCATGGGAATTTTATTTGGAATCATCATTTTAAATGACAGTCTCTTGCTATTATTGAGAGAGTTCAAAGAAGAGCTACAAAAGTATTGCCAAATACTGAGCAAATGCATTATGAAGAAAGGTTAAAGTATCTTAATTTGCGTTTCCAAAAATTTAGACACAAAATGGGTGACCTTATTCGATTGTTTGAAATAGTTCATGGATAAGGCAATATAGACTTTTACCTTTTCCACCCCAATTTTCTCATCTTACTTTTCCAAAGGGGATAAGTTTAATATTTATGACACATTTTATTCTGCTTTAAACAGACAAAATTATTTTATTTCTAGAACAGTAAGGAATTTTAAGGTCTACCTTGTCTTTTCATGCTAAATCTGCGAAAAGTATCAATGTTTTCATAGTTTCTATTGATCGAGATCTTCAGAATGAAATATATGCTTATGATGAATGATTATAATGATAATCTTATTTAAGAGTTTACAAAAATTGATTGATTGGGATGATCAGTTTGGTTTGATATTATATGAGTGTTACAATGAATCATTGTAGGAACTCATCAATATTTTGTTAAATGTTTTAGTATGTTTTACTAACAGGGTACTTAAAGGTTTAAGAGCTAATTCACACTTATTATGATATGATATGGTATGATATTTAGTGGAAATCAATGACAAACTACTGCTGAAACATTGCCTAGAAATTCATGATTGCAAAAAAAAAAAGCAAAGAAAAACAAATGTCTGATGGTGAGTCCTTGAGGAAAACACGTGTATCGGGTAAGAGACTGAGAGGAGAGACAGTAACATTTTCTGTGATGTCAGTATTATACCTGACGGAGGGACTGAGGACCCTTCTCCTCGAAGGCTTAGTAATAATTTCAGTTTGGGAACCTGGAATGTATGAAGCCTTTATGAAGGAAAACTTCAAGTACTGACAGTGAGGTAATAAGAACTAAAATAGAAGTACTCGGCATTTGCAAACACTGCTGGCAAGGACTTGGCCACATGACTACAACAAACAGCAGGCTATTTTTATTCTCAGGTAAAGAGGAAGCAGTGGAGTTGGTACACTCTTGAATAAAGAACAACAAAAAGCCTCCTAGGGTACAACCCTGTCAGTGACAGAATAATGTCCATACGTCTGAAGGGCAGAAGTAGAATATCACTATACAGATATATATCTGTGCACCAACATCGACTACAGATACAGAAGAAATTGAGGACTTCTATTCCACCTCACAACAAATGATAGACATAATGAATAAGCGTGATGTGCTCATTGTGAGTGGAGACTTCAATGTAAAAGTTGGACATGAAAGAACATGTGAAGAAGTTACTTTCAAGGGAAATTCAGCTTGGGACAAAGAAATGAGGCAGAGAAAGACTATTTACTTTTGCATTGAAAACGATATGGTAATTGGAAACACTTTGTTTGAACATGCATAAAAAAAGACTCTTCACATGGATCAGGCCAGATAGAACAACAACAAAATCAGATGGATTATATTCTCATACAAAAAAAGATGGAAGGCAAGCATTCTGACGGCGTAAGCTCTACCTGGTGTAGAATGTAACACTGATCACCAGCTACTTATGGCAGCTTTAAAACTCAAGCTAAAAAGATTGCCTAAAAAATGCAAACTACTCAGATTTGATCTTAAGAATATACATCTTGAATACAGATTAGAGGTACAGAATGAGTTACAAATCCTCATGGCAGTTCAGGAAGAGATGTTGTTGGAAGAACTCAACACAAAAGTAAAGCAAATTTTTATTGAGACAGCTAAAGAACTGATCCCAAAAAGGAAATTCAAACTGCATTTCTGGATAACAGATGACACACAAAAATCTATATAGAAGAGTTAAGAAGTTAGTCCATACCTATGAATGAGTGTAGGGGAATTAGGTGTAGAGCCCTAATTATACTAGGCATAATGTGGTAGTGCCATTGCTTTTCATGCTGACTTCTCTTCTGCCAAGTCTAGAAAGACTTAGCTACCCTTTTATACTGCTATGTGAACAGGTGGCCCTGAAAAAAATCCACTGCCTGGCTGGGTTCGAACTCAGGTTACCTCTCATAGCAGTCAGACACTCTACCAAGCCACCGGGCCACCATAAAGGAGAGAAGGAAGCATAAAGCTCATGGACCCAACTCAAGAAAGTGAAAAATATAAAGAAAAATCAATGGAAATCAGTAGGAAGAGAAGACAGGACATGACAGCATACATTGCATGTCATAGTATTGGAGAAGCATTTGCCAAGAGGAAAGCTTATATAGAAAAAAAGTTAATGACAAAAGACTTCAAACCAAAAGTGAGAGCAAACTATGACATGAGAGGCAACACTCTGACAGAGAACAAAGATTTCTCAACTGATGGAAGAAATATTGCAAGGAAATGTATGCAAAAAAGACACGGAGAGAGCAATAAACACAGACAAAATAACAACAGACCAAAGGAACCTGAACCGCTATTTGAGGAACTGCACATTGCAATCCATCCACAAAAGGAGGAGAAAGGTCATCATCCAGGATGTGATGATTTTACAAAGAAAATGATGAAAGACAGTGGAGAGAAAGGTATAAAAGCTTTCCATGCACTCTGCACCAAAGTATGGAAAGATGGAGAGTAGTCAAAAGCTGAAATTGTTATGTTTACGGCATGATATGACATTATGATATGATTATACAATACAATATAATTCTACACAATGTAAATGTAATGTAATGTAATGTAAATGGTTATTTATACAGCGCCAGTATCCACCTTTGATGCTCAGGGGCGCTTAACAATATTCAGGCACATTCAAGAGTACAATACAGTATAATATGATATACTATAGTATATAGTATATTATACCTTTTGGCTGAATCATATATACAAGTTTATGTTTATTTTGTTTGTTTTGAATATATATCTTTACATTTCATGCACTGATTTTCTTTCTTATTTATTGCCCTTTTGGTATTAATAAAGCTTATTGAATTGAATTGAATTGGATTCAATTGCTTAGGAACAATGATTTGTAACAAGGGAGACATTCATCCAGAAATCAGAAGAAGATGCTACATGGCCCTCAGCTGCTTGGGACAAATTAAAGTCCTTTGGCATGGAACAAGTACAAATTAAGATACTAAGAACTTGCATATATAGCCATATTGGATGTGAAGCACTATTATTGAAGCAATAATATCAAGCTTTGAACTAAAGAGCTACCGTAAAATCCTTAAGATAGCATGGCTCTGAAAAACAACAAATAAATCAATCCTAGAAGAACTAACCATGGAAGAAATTGGCTCACAACAACAATAAAAGAGAAACAAGTGGATCTCCTTTGGCCACCTAAAAAGAGCCCTGAAAGAACATTAATGGAAGGGAAGATACTCTGCAAAAGAATGCAGAGAAGATGAAGTGATGACATCCAAGAAAACTTGCACACAGACATCATAACTGCAAGAAACATGGAGCAGGATAGAGATAAATTCAAGATGGCTGTCAGGAAGGCCATATCCTGGAAAGGACACGTCACTTAAGAGAGATAGATGGTATATCATATAACTGTTGATGGATTCATGCATGAAAAAAAATTCAGGTGTCTTCGGTAACATTAGTAGAATGGTCATCTCCTAAGAACTTGCTGGGTAAAACCTTGGTTTACCATAATAAAAATAAAATCTCTAGACGATGGTTCAAATTTACATGTTCTTTTGGCTTTGATTTCCTTTGATTTGTATAATCTCATTGACTGATTGAATATTCATTCATCCATAAAAAAAAAATCCAGTCTTTCTTACTTAAGTTTTAAGAGAGTTTTAGAAATTCACTTGCGATTCAAACAATCTCACCTTTTACATTTTCACTATCACAGCCTTGTCTTCTGTAATCTTGACTATTACGTAAGAACCAGCCTCACTTCAGACTGGATATGCTGTAATCCAAGGATCTGGTTCTTAAGTTATGACTACTGCAGTTGTATCTGATCACTAATATAAGAATTTTTAATCTAATCTTCATTCTAGGTGAAAAATATCCAGACCCAGAATTTAATTTCCCTTCACCAAAGTGTCAGCAATATTCAGGATTTTCCCTTCATGGCAACTCTTGTCTGCGTTTTATGAAACACAACATGTCCTGGTCAAATGCTGGAATAAACTGTGCTGGATATGGAGCCAAATTATCCACTTTAATGGATGCTTATGACTTAGCTGCCAACATTGTCATCTCAGGATTAGACCAAGGCTCCATCTGGTTGGGCCTCAATGATCGGAATGTGAGTTTTGCCCAGAGGTGTTTTTTTTTTAAATGAGTTCTTTTTACTGAGAATTATCAAGCAAAACATATTCTTAATTTTTTTGTCTTGTAGTCGATTATAATTATCCACGTTATTGTTTCTTAAGTAATATCTCAGAATGATTAATGTGATTTAATGGTGAGACACTTTCATAAGGAGCAAAAGGCCAGGGTTTGATCTTCTGTAAGTGCTGGCTTCTAAAGAATTTGATTTTTAGAGTATTTTCTCCTTATAAGACTTTGGGAGTAGGATTTAAGAGTCCATTTATTGGAGATGACCGATAAGCTTGGCGGTTCCATGTGTAAGTTTTTACTTGTAAAATAATTCTTAGCAGTTGGAAATCAGGAGAGAGTAGACTAAAAAACCACTGCACGGGCTGCACTGGCAAAATTATTTGTATCATTACTTCCTTCCATCCTTTTCTTCTTTCGTTGTTCTCTAAGCCCAATGTCCACTTGTATCAGGGAGGCATTCAGTATAATGTCCCTGTAAGGTTCTAAACGCTTGAGTCAGAAATTGGGTCATGATGTTTTTGGCTGTATCTGAGTGTCCCCCATGGTGTGTGTAAACATCTACGACGGAGCTTATATACAGAGTTTTACATGGACAATTTATAGAGGAGGTGTTGGGTGGGACACCCATTCTAGTCAAATAAAGTCAAAAATGTCATGACCCAACTTATGATTTATATATTTAGAGACCTAGAGGGACAATAAATTCCTTGCCAAAAACCAGGAGGCAGTCTGTAAAATGCGGAATTCAAAAGGGCCCCAACATTGGGATAGACTTAAATGAGAAAAGGTGGATGAAAATCTTTTGAAAACAAGTAAAAATCCCGTCACTGCGGGAAAGAATGTTGCCTTTCCTTTTTTAAATCTTATTAATTTGTAGGTTATTTTGTTAGCATCTTTATTTTCAAATTATTTTTAAAGTCTTGTGAGACAACATTTAAGATTTTGATTGGTCTTTGTCTTTTACCCAAGGGTTTTCAAACTGTTTCTGATTCAGTAAGGTTTGTGGATTTAAACATTCAAGTTTGAGTTTTGAATTAGTTATACTTTCTACCCTTTTCCTTTATTTCAACGCTCCTTTGCTTGATTTGCCTTTTTCTAATTGTGTGTAGTATTTAACTGCACTCAGTTTTCAGATGCATAAAAGTTTGATAGTCTTTTGTGTTTTGAATTTCTATTCTTTTATATGTCTGTTGTTGAGTTAACAAAGCAATGTACATGTCAATTCTTCTTTGCTATTTCCCCATGAGAATTTTTCAGACTGACTCTTTCTTTGCAAGATTCAGAAATGACATGTTGCTGCAGGGTTGCCAGAAAGTTTTTAAACATTTACACAAACCACTATAAAAAGTGATACAAACTCAGTAAGAAGGAATTTTAAAAAATGGAAAATTATCCAATTTGCACTACATAAATAAAGAAATGTCTCCATCATCATTATCTTCATCTATACATTTAACTTGAAATGCTAAGGGATATAATTGTCTTTTTTTTGTTTCTGATTTTCACTTTTTCAACATGCTTTCAGTGACAACAAATAAAAATCTAAAGTGCAAAAGCTGTGGACACCAAAAATCTGTCCACATTAAGAGAGATGTAATTTGCACAACGCAAACACAAATTTAAAACAATTTGTTTTTACTTCATCAAGTCAAAACACACATTAATTTCAGCAAGTGTCCATGTTAGCTTTCTGTTAATGCATCAAACATGGCTGCATAAATGTTAGGTCAGTTGTTCAATCCATGTAAGTAGGCAAAAATTTAAAGAAGCCAAAGAAGCCCACTAATCTTGTTTGAACTTTTTTTTTTTTTTAAAGATAGGATTGTAGTAGGCATTCCACCTTTATTGACTCTTACTATGAAGGTTCTATTGATGAATAATTTAAAACGCCTGTTGTTTGAAACCTATGAAAGAAAAGAAAACTGCAGAAGTTTTTCCTCTCAGTACATAATATTTGATCTTATTTTCAATTTCTGCATCATTTCATTTGAAGGTCTTTTCCATTTTTTCAATTTTTGTTTTATATTGATACTTTCTTTAGATTACGGGTCACTATCAATGGGTCAGTGGTTATCCTGTGACATTCACTCGATGGGCTCATCGTCAACCTGCTGATGAGGAACTTACTTCCTGTGTTACATTGAATTCTGAGGGTCTTATGGCTAAAGAACAGTGTTCTAATGAAAAGTATTTTGTGTGTGAAATAGATGTTGGTGAGTTAAAACCTGAAATAGACCCATATGTAATGACCTGGTCATGTAGATTTGGCCTTAATATCTCTGGACCTAGCCATCGTCTATGTAAATAATTGAATTTGAAAGAAGTAAATGCAGGCTAGGCCAGTTCAATAGATTACCCTCTTTTGAACCCCCCAAAAGTTGTTTCATCATAATTTTAGAAAGAAATGTTTAAAATAATGCTTTATTTTGATTTTATTTCACTTATCTGTTTAAAACAATGTATTCTGATCAGACTTTTAAAAACAAATTTTACGTACATTAGATTATATCTTAGCTTAGAGCCTTACCTTGCTTGCAATTCACCATGGTGTAGTGGTCCAATAGAGTTCAAATGTCTGTTGGTCATATGTAGTAAGGTATAATTGAAGGGAGTACAGGTGTGTACAGGAGCTTTATTAAGGCTACCATTTGGATTATATTCCAGTGAAACCGCAGGTTAATCCCAAATCGTCTAATGGATATTGTCCCCATTCGGACTTCTCATCCAGTGGATCAACTTGCTTTAAAATTATGAATGGGACAAGAAAGACATTTTCAGATGCCCAGCAACATTGTTTAAATATTGGAACTGCTCTTGCCTCAGTTGTTGATAGCAGTGTTTCTTTCCCGTTTGCATCTTCTACCAGGGTTTGGATTGGTCTGAGGGATTCTCTAAAGGGTAAAGCATTTTCTTTAACGTTAACTTTATATTTTTAGATTATTATATTAAAAAACAAAATTTACTGAACTCTTGTAGTGAATGATAGATGTCATATACAGTATGTGAAAGGGTTTCAATGAAAAAAAAATTCTAAAGATCCAACACAACATAAAGACTTAAAATTTTATCTTTGTATATTTACCAGGAGAATTAAAGACAATTTATGTATACCTTTTGTAGTCTTTGATTAAAGGTTGGTGTGGGTGTAAGCGAGGAGATTGGTAATCTAAAGGGAGTTGTTTTTCATTTAATTCTTCAAAGTCGCATGTTTAGGAAACTTCAATAGAAAAAAAAATTGTATAACTTTGCACATTTCTGGTATCTGGAAATAATATCACAGCAGAATAAGGATTTCACAAGCCAAAGACTGACTTCTGTTTCAAGTCATGCTTCAATTAAGCCTATTTAAATGGAAGTTAAATTTCAACTCTCTTAGAAAGAATGAAATAGGCCTAGTCCAACATACACATTTTAATGATTTTACAATTATATGGAGTCAGCATTAAAAAGTGTTCTTTTCACAAGTATGGTACATGGATCGTTTTGACTTACATTTCTGTTTTTAAGATATTCTTGGGGGAGAATCTTTGCTGACACAAATATCTCCTTTACAATTTTTTTTTATCTTTTATACCATAAAGATGACATGTATTTCTTTTAAGGAAAGTTATTACTGGAATGGAGTATGTGTTTTCTTAATTGTTTCTTCCACTTCTTTTCTGTAACCAGAGGGATTCAGCTGGGTAGATAGATCACCATTGGCCTATACCAACTGGGCTAAAAATCAACCGCTTTGGATAGGGGATGATGCAATTGATAAAGGCTGTGTAGCTCTAGACGAAAATCAGCAATGGTATAATATGGCCTGTGAAAATGAACTAGGATATGTGTGCATGGAAACAAAAGGTAATCTTGTGATGCTGCCATCTACTCTTTATAAGGTTTTATTGCAAAAACAAACCCAAAAAACATTCCCTCTATTTCCACCAAACAAATAAACAATACCTTGTATTAATATTACAGTAGTGCAATTGCTCAATGCTTGCCACAGCCTTGTACATATGTGTGGTATTACAACAATTTCCTGTAACCCCTAATCTGTAGGCCATGTTTTGCAGAATAGATGAATGGTTCATTTTTCTGCTACTCAACATTGTTTTATGAATTCGCTTGGAATGATATTAGATCCTTTACATTCTACTAGTAAAAGACAAGATAGACATTTACTCCTTGCATAATTTGGTTTTAAAGATCCTTTATTGAGTAATTAGAGAACCTTCAAATGTATTTTATTGAAATTAAAATCTTATCTTTCTGTACTCTGGATATGCAAGAAAACAATTTTTTAAAAGTGCCTTTAAAAGCTTAAGATACTTCTAAACAGCATTTTATGTGGATCTGGCCGTATAGATCTCTATCTAGATCTGCACTTGATTCTGCAATCTGCGTATAGATCTAGAATTCTAGAATAAAACTACTCGCAGAAGAAATCCAGTGACTCTCTTCGAAGAACACGGTAGGCCTAGATAAGATCTGCACTCAGTTTCACACGCTGGGCCTACTGTGTCAGCAGGAAAGGATTGAAATTAACGCAGGTCTAAACATGTTTTTATTCTTACATATTTGATACAAATAAAGATGCCAAACTTAAAACTTAAAAGGTTGATAGGCCTAATCAAGATTAAGTTTTTTACAGATTGCTGGAATAGGCGTACTGTGTCTTCTATGCGCTTGGCATGGCATTTTATCGACATGTGCAAAGAATGAAAAACATGTTATTGAAAACTAAAACACATGTGAATCCAGTCCTAGATTCTAAGTTTGGAGATATGTTCCACATGTGCTCTCTTCATTTGTTGAAAAACAAACTATCAATCGATGTGCAAACAATGGAAGAACATCGGGCCTAGGCCTAACGTTTTCATTGAGGTCTAGAGATCTTTCTCCCACTTCGTTTTCTAAACTTTTGATAATGATTAAAGAATCGTCAAAGTGAAAATTTCAATGACTAAAACAAAGTATTAGGGCTGTTCAAATGCGGTTCATTTATCAATAACAACCTGTTCTGGGTGAATGTTTATCTTCATCTGGAATTTGGTAGCCGAATGATTTGTAATAGCGGAGAACACTGTCGCACTAAAATTGGTCATGAAAAAGTTATTTTTTTAATATAAGATCTCCTATTGTCTATGTCAATCATGTGTTATTTATCCCAGCTCCCTTTAGATGTGGTGTTGTGTTCCAAGTGGTTTGTGAGTCTTGTTTTGTATGTTTGCATCGTTTGTCTGTCTGTGATTTGAGTTGGCTTTTAGCCCTGCAGCAAGTAATTGGTTTCTCAGTTCTGTCAGCTGTCGGTTGGATTGTCACGCTTTGCTTCTGGCAACTTGTGCGAGTTGTAATCCTCAGGCCCGTGTATTTTCGGTGGCTTGGTTGGTTTAGGGGCTTCTCCCATTTAACCTTACGTTGCATTTGTGCTGACTAGTTCTAGGTATGATCAGATTCCCTGGGTTCGACTGGAGCTGAATGTTGTGAATATCTGAGTTTCCTTTGTATTCGTTGGATGGCAGGCTAGTTATTTCGATTGTGTGTATAACAGATTGTTTTTGTTGTATACATCTTGGTAATTTAATTGTCAGGTGCTCAATTGTTAGTTTCCTTTGAGGTTTAATATGTTAGTCTTAGAATCAAATTAGTTTAAACTCCCCGTTTCACTTATGCTCATTTACTTCAGTTTATGTGATAGTATCCCTTTTGCTTTGTAGTAATTGAGTATTAGTATTTGGAGCCATAGCTTTTACAGTTTGTATTTCTGGAATGAATAGTTAAGTTAAAATAAATGTTGAAACTTAATATTATCTTTATCATAATGTCTTCCCCTCACCTTGTACAGTAACGAAATGTCTTTGTCACTTTAGAAGTACCATTCCAGTTCTAATTTCTATCTAATCTAATTGTATATTGTTAAGTGTTGTGTTTGTCTTTTTGAGTTAACCAGGACTAGTGATAATAATTGTACAAATTAGAAACACAAGACAGTGGTATTGCTTTTGCCATTAATGACATGATCAATTTATAGATATAATTAGTATGACTCTATTCCTGTCAAGAAAGAACATTTTAAACAGAATTGGATAACTCATATGATGTACTCAAGACTTTAATATTTTGTAAAGTGACACTTTATGTATTTTTGTATAATGATAGTAATTTACAATGTAATATCTAGTTGATGAACCAGTGGTTGGCACAACAGCAATGCAAACACCACCCCCACCTGAGTTACCAAGTACTATGTCTGAAAGGACACCTTCACTACCTCCAGAAAATATCTCCAAAACGTCAACTGGAGTAAGAGAGACAACTTCACCACAGCAGATACAAAGTTCTACACAGGAAGATTTTATGACAACATCTACGTCATCATCCAAACTGCCACCATCTCATCCATCTGGTAAGTTTAGATTGATAATCGTTTAGTGTGAACTTGGAGCAGAGGCCTAAGTTCTTTGCACTTTCACAATAGGAAATGATTGTTCACTGACTTTTATAGAGTTGAAAGAAGTTTTGATAATTATTTGGTTATGATCATAATTTAGAAAAATATTTAAAAGCTGCAATTCATTTGTAGGATGGCATAAAGGACTGGTTTCCTGATAGGAGTGGAGTGAAACAAGGCTGCATCTTGTCACCAACACTATTCAGGCAATGTACTTAAAAAATCATGCAAGAGGTAGATGAGGATGGGAACAAAATGGAATTTGATGAAATCAGAGAATGCATGGTCAGACAGTTAAACGGCCTAGAAATGCAGACAACACAATTCTGTTTTCAGAATCAGCATAGTGACTGAATAATTTGTTACAACAGTTAAAGAACACAGCAAAAAAAAAACAAAAAACGGTGGCCTTCACCTAAATGCAAAGAAAATTGAAATCAGGGATTTAGACAATAAAATCAAAATGGGCTCATTCTTCCAAGAACATTTTTTCGTGAAAATCAATACAAAATCCCATGAAACACTGCTAGTAAGGTTAATACATTGTATACCGATCAAGCAGTGGCCCAGTGGAAAATAACAACAATCTTTTTTGCTTATTCAATGAAGCCGGACGTATGAACTGCACACTCTGTGTCATTATGGGGGATTTCAATTACCCTTACATCAATTGGTTCAAGCTCAGTTCGCAAGGTGAAGATTCTTATGAACAAAGATTCCTAGATTACATCCAGGATAACTATCTGGTTCAAATAATTGATAGAGAAACACGATGGAGAGGAACAAATAAACCAAACATCTTAGATTTGGTTTTTACCCGAGATCAGCGCTGCGTTGATGAATTGACATTGAATACTAATGTCCTCTGGGCAAAAGTGACCATTGCATACTTTTCTTTGATT
>JAOWAZ010284321.1:0-11797 GCA_028565935.1 Goniobranchus fidelis
GCAAAGAGTTCAGAATTCACAAGTCCACGTTGGTTATATCAATGCACAGAGGTGTTCGAATAAAACTAACGAACAGAGAGAGCTGACCGTGGAAGAAGATTTGGACATTTTTGTTCTAACAGAGACCTGGTTCCAGAAAGACGGCGACGAACCACTGCTTAAATCAATTAGGCCTCAAAATTTCATTTTTAAACTGCTTCCCAGAGAAACTGGAGCAGGAGGAGGGATTGGTATTCTATATTATTCTAGATTCCAAAAATACATTTCGTTCGAAAAGAAGCAGTTACATTTCAAAACTTTCAAATGGGCTACCTTCACCATCACGACAACAACAATAATAAAGACAAAATTCGTAAATATTTTCAGACCACCACCTAGCACTATGAATGGACTGAAACCCACAGAATTTGTTTCGGAGATTGATGAACTTTTAAATCTGTACTCAATCGAAAACAAAACAAATCTCATAATTCTCGGCGATTTCAATCTCCATTTTCAAAAAGATACAAGATATGTTCTTGATATAAAGGACTCATTGATTGCACACAATCTGGTTCAACATGTTTTTTCACCTATGCACATATTATGTGGAAATCATTTAGACCTAGTCATTACAAATGCCGAATGTCAATTTACCTCTCCATTGACAGTTACCAATAAGCTTATTTCTTATCATTTCTTTAATCAATTTAATTTATCAACCAAAAATATTAAAACCGACAAAAAGTTAGTGACATCTTGAAACTGAAAGGGAATTGATCAGGAGATTTTTAGGAAGGATTTAATATCTAGACTCAGCAACGTCGAACACCATACCGCTGAGTCATTAAACGACACCCTCAGAAATGTATTAGATGGACATGCTATGCTGAATACCAGGACAGTTCAAGATAGACCAGATGCCCCTTGGTTCTCTAGTGAAGTGAAGAAAGCAAAAAAAGACAAAAGGAAAGCAGAAAAACAATGGCACAGGCCTGGTTCAGATTCGCATAAAGAGCAGTACTTGGGCTCCAAAACTGTTCCAAATTCATGGATATAAACACTCCAAGTGACTTTTTCAAATTGAGTGATGAACTTTTAGGCCGAGATAAGGAGATGATCTTGCCCTCAGCTTACCTTCAAGATAGCCTTCCTGATAAATTTGGTACTTATTTTGAAGATAAAATCTGTACCATTCCGAAAAAGCTAGATGAAATACCACCATCTGTAGAAAAATTGTCCTTGTCAGGAGAGCCATTTTCAAAGTTTGAATCTGTCTCAATTGAAGAGGTCAAAGAGCTAATTTTTTTTTACCCAAACAAATCTAGTTTACTTGATCCTTTACTTACATCTCTTCTGAAGATTTATGCTGAAGAAATTTGCCCACATATCACTGAAGTGATAAACTAGTCATTGTGTTCAGGCACTGTGCCAGATAGCTATAAGATTGCCCTAGTCAAACCATTGATAAAAAAACATTACCTAGACCCAGATGATTTGAGTAATTACCGACCAGTATCTAACCTTTCATTTATTTCCAAAATTCTAGAAAAAATTGTGCTGAAACAACTTTTGAAATTTCTTGAAACGCATGGTTTGCAACCAATGTTTCAATCGGCATACAGAAAATATCACAGTACGTAAACAGCTCTTTTGAAAATCGTTAACGACTTAATTCAGGTAATCGACAATGGGAAGGCAACAATTTTAAGCCTACTAGATCTATCGGCGGCTTTTGACACAATTGATCATAGCATGCTGTTAGATAGACTAAGAGAAACCTATGGCATCTCTGGCACAGTACTGACATGGTTTGCATCACATCTTTCTAATCGAAAACAAATTGTTGTTGTGAAAAACCATATTTCAAATGCATTTTCTCTCAAATTTGGAGTACCACAGGGTTCAGTATTAGGCCCAATTTTATTTGTAATGTACATTGATTGTTGATCCCCTTTCAAAAATCTTTATGAGGCATTCGTTGCAATACCATCAATATGCTGACAATACTCAGCTTTATAGCGATGAAAGTTCTCTTAGTCTAGATACAATCATTAACAAATGCAAAGGCTGTATTTCGGAGATAAGTTTGGATGGATGCAAATAGACTGAAACTTAACAACGAAAAAACAGAAATAATGATAAAAGGATAAAAAAAAATGATTGAAAAAGAAAACTTTGAATCAATTGAATTTGGCCAAAGCAAAATTAAATTTTCGAACAAAGTAAAGAATTAAGGAGTGGTACTTGACTAAGAAGTAGTCATGAGAGATCAGGTTAACAATTTGGTAAAATCATTAACGCTTTATCTAAAGAGAATCTGATACATCAGACCATTTCTTTCTGTTGATGCCACAAAACACCTTGTTGTTTCTTTAATGTTTTCAAAACTAGATTACTGTAATTCCCTGCTGTTTGGAGTTCCAAAAAAGCAAATTAATCATCTTCAAGTGATCCAGAACAGTGCTGCCAGATTGGTACTGCAGAAGCGCAAACGTGACAGTGCCATGCCTTTGTTGCGAAACCTCCACTGGCTTCCTGTTAACAAACGTATTGAGTTCAAAGTGGCTATGCTCGTCTACAAATATCTTGAGGGCACTGCTCCTGATTACTTGAAAGACCTGCTCATATACCGGAACACTGAAAGACGATTAAGATCTTCAAGTGATAGTTCTCTCCTTACCATACCGAGAACAAAACGTGTCATGGGAGAACGGGCATTTTCGGTATATGGGCCAAAGATATGGAATTCCATACCATGGAGAATTAGACAATGCAATTCTTTGGCTTCTTTTAAAAAACATCTTAAAACGTTTCTCTTTAGTAAAATTCTAACTCTCTAAATTGTGTTAAGATTTGGATTAGATTAAGATTGTTATCGTGTCTATGATGTTTTAAATTATGTAAGGTGCCCAGAGCCCTATTGATTTAGGGGCGTGGTGCAATAGAAATGTTCATTATTATTGCCTTTCGGCTGAAATTAAATTATGCACATTTGGCCTTAGCTTTATTATATATATGATGATGAGGATAGTGAATTGATGAGTATTTTTTTTTACCCTCTATCCCAACCCCAGATTGATCTTCCCAAAAAAGAACTGGTCCTAGCTGGAAGAGATGAACCTTCCATGCATGTCAACGTTGATACAAATTCACAGAATGAATTCAAAGATGATTCAAAGTAAGCACAGTAGATGTGGTTCTTAATTATTGCTGTTTTATTCTCAGTTCTTCACATTTTTCATTACCTTTTACTCTTACTATAAATTTGTCATTTTATCCTGCCTCAGCTTTCTCCAATTCAGTGAACGCTTGCCACTGTAACTTCTTTTACCTTCTCTTTATTTACCTCAATATTCTCAAGAGAAATAAAGCATCTGTTATAATTTGTTGTAAGAAGAAGGATGCAGCCTTTCCCAAACATTTCAATTGTTATTATGGTCTTTTAGCTACCAAGTGCTTTCTCACTTTTCACCTGAGTCTAATTCACTATTGGCCCAACGTGTTCCTGTACTTTAACCTCAAATTCAGTTCAATTCAATTCATTATTACCCTTAGTAGAACTCGCCATTTTACCGGAAGTGACATTAGGTTGTGGGTTGGCTTAATGAATTGTTTTGCATTAAGAATTGGGTCATGGCCAGAGTAATTGGGTCACTCAGGTCTAAAACCACCATT
Source organism: Goniobranchus fidelis (assembly GCA_028565935.1). Lineage (NCBI taxonomy): Eukaryota > Metazoa > Mollusca > Gastropoda > Nudibranchia > Chromodorididae > Goniobranchus > Goniobranchus fidelis. Next base: position 3,658 of record JAOWAZ010284321.1, read on the forward strand.
TCAGAGGGATATATATTAATGAAAAAATGCAAAAGGATATAATGAAATAATGCAGTTAATAAAATCACATTGCAGAGTGACGTGAATATCAGTATCCAACTGGTGCACACAAGGGCAAACAGTTGAATGAGCCGAATGAAGGCGACCATGTAGTGTGTAGGTCTAGCCAAGAGACGACGTGTTGCTGGCTGGCGAAGCTCCATTTCAACGTTCAGTCGCAAAGCCATGATTCTGAGTAAAGGATTAAAGTAACTTGCAGTCCTATTCTCTGGCCTTTTAAATTACACTAAGGTCTTCATCCATGTCAGATTCCTACAAAGGCGAACATGCCTTAATCAAACAAAAGGCGACTGTTGACACGTCATGTCTTGCTTAATAACAAAGTCAGGATCCAAGATCAAGGTTAAAAATAACTTGCAACCCTATCAATAGTTCTTTAAATTGTAATAAACACAACTTCTGGGTCAATTTCTTTATTCAGGAACGTAGGTTTTCCATTCAGTAAGATCAGTAGTGTCCTGTGTGTGTCATGTTATGCTGGCGCTCTTCTTGCATTAGAGTTTTCAGGCATGTCCTATTACACGGTCGCGCTTCTTGGGTTGCTGCTTTACGCTGTATAGCTTTACAAGGGTTACTTTATTGATATTTATCCCCGAGGGGATTTTGATTTCAAAAGAACTTTATATGTAGTATGCATGATGCCTTCTTCTGTTACAATTTTGCAAACACAAGTATTCTGACCCAGCTGTTTGAAATACAACATGCATCTTGAGTTAGGCAGCTAATTAAGTGATTGCCGTCCAAATACCTATAAATTAAAATGAATTTCATTTTTATTCATTGCTTCTATGATTTTAATTCCTTCATTTGACAAGAGGCTTTTTTTCTGCTAATTTTATCTTTGAGTTTGTAATATTTCCTACAAAAAGCAAATTATGATTGAAGTTGCAATAACAATGCCACATGAAAAGACATTCATTTCAAACAGTTACTTAATTACGCAGATTCCCTAAATTTGAGTTTGATAATCATATAAAAATGCTTCAGTTGGACACAAATTCACGGAAGTGAAGGAATTTGAAATGAGACCTCTTTTTTTCTGCAGAGTGAATGTTTTTCCATTTCTTTCCTGCAGGGTGATTGTTTTTCGCAAAGCAAATAAAATTGGCATAATTGTAAAAGTTACTCCTCTTGTGAAAACAGGACATGTGAAGGTATGTTCACTTTTTTATTTTGTCGCATTGATCCGGTCGTATAGAATATGTTTATGATTTCAAATAGCCCTACTTAAGTTTTTATGGTTATATGAGTTTTTCCTTTACTATCATGATCTCTAGATATGAAGCAGTGCTGTTTCTTAATAAACAGGGAAGTATCAATCTTCAGCATATATAGTGTTATAAGTAAAAGTAAAATGCTAACAAGAATTAATAGAAAGTGGGTTTTTTTAAACTAATAGTGTCTGTTAAAGTGTGCTCTTTAGGGAGGAAAACATTATTTCTGTCAAGAATATATAGTTAAGTTATTTTTAAACTTACAAGGTAGAATAAAACCATTATGAGATTTCCTGCTCCCTTGTATTTCAGGCATGTTTCCTTCTACGGCATGAATTCCGCACAACAACAGTTGTGGCATTGCAAAGTGAATCGAAAGAACCAGAAGTAACATGGTTGGAAATGAAAGTGTACTTGAATCTTGGAGAAGTTTAGAGTTTATCCTTACAATTCATTATACCAATTTTTTTACCCCTCATATCTAAGGCTTCCACTGTTTGATTAATTTAGTTCATACAAATGTTGTATTAGTAGTTGTAAAAAATTGCAGGTCTCCTCTAAGTGCAAGCCTCACATGTGAAAGCTTCCCCTATGTGCTTACTTTCAAGATAGGCTGTGACTCATTTGACAATTTTTCTATTATTTGTAGGAACAATCGACGCTTACCTGTTAGGTGAAGATTGTTTCCGATTTTAATGATCTGTCGTTCAGGAACGAAGTAGTAACATGAGATACACATGACCGCGTCGCTAGTCACACTTCAGTTACTCCAGTTACAGTCATTTTACATCTTGGTTATTATATAGAATTATATATGGGAGGGTTTATTTTTTACCAAATAAGGGAGGGCATGTTACTACTTTGTTCCTGAACGACAGATCATTAAAATCGGAAACAATTATCACCTTACAGATGAACCTCGATTGTTTCTACAATTTCAATTCACTGCGGCTCAGGCAACTATGTGTAACATGAGATTTTCAGAGCAGACTGTTAATGGAGAATAACGATTTGCACAATGAAATGTAAAAACAATCAGTGCAGTTTTGAAATGAGGTTACATTGTTTAATATAACATAGTACCATACATAGGATATAATGATAATAAATGTTTATGGTAATACAAGACAATATATGAATTAGGAAGCACATTTATGTACATTTGTCTTTAAGGTGTTTCCTTGATGACAGTAGAACGAGGTTATCTTTCAGATGACTCGTTATCAATGTGAAAAAAGTCTGCGTTGGCCAATACGGTACCACAACAGATCCCGTAGCCTTGTCTCGTTGAATCTTTTGTAATACTCTGCAAACAAGAGAGAATGGTGGGAATGCAATAAAATCCATTTTGATCCAGTTTAAGATGAATCCATCTATCGCCACTGTACCTGGGTCTGGTCTGTGTGAAACATATCTTTTGCAGTGAGCATTTAATCTTGAGGCAAATAAATCAATGTTTGGGTTATATTTTAAAATTTCTAAGGCTGCTCAGAGAATTTCAGGATCTAACTGCTGTTTTGCATCCTGATTTATGTGCCTACTCTCATAGTCAGCCTCCACATTGTCTTTACCTTCAATTCTGACAGTTCTGTAATACAATGGCCCATGAGGGACGGCTATAAAGCAAGACACAAAAAGACCAATTATTTGTGCCACATCTCGAATGACATTGTGTCTGTGGCTGATAATTTTTTGACAGACTTCTTTCAATTTTAATTTTCTTTCAGAAGAAATTGTTAGAGACATATTCACAGTGACTAATTCAACACCAAGAAACAATCTGTTGCACTGGTGTAAGCACAGACAAGGGTGTACTACAAATCCCAGATTATCAAATATTTCCACAGTTTTTGTTATATTGTTTTGACAATCTTCAAAGGTTTTCCCCACCAGAAGTGAGTCATCTAAATAACCTGTTCTTATGTGTCATAATTGATGCAACAAAGCGTAAATTGGCTTTGTTAATTTCGTAAAGCATCGTGGTCCTTGGCTGATGCCATTAGGTAAACAGGTGTAATTGTAAAGTTGACCTCTCCAATAAAATGTTAAGAATTTCCTTTGTTCCTCAGCAGTTGGGACGCTATAGTAAGCTGGCACCAAATCAACGCTCGCAAGCCAACATCCTTGCGTAATAAAATTTGAACGCAGACTGTAATGTCTCCATTTAAAATTTCCTGTAATCAATGTGTCTGTTGAACTCTTTCAGATTTAAAATAAGTCTATATGAGCCATCACCTTTCTTTCTTGTAAATATCCCTAAAATAAATTTGCCTGGTTTATGTTTTGCCCTGACTACAACACCTTTATTGAGTACTACGTTTATCTTTTCATCATCGTTCATCCAATGATTTCGTGATTGCAAAGTCTGTCCCAAGTCACTCTCATTTTCTCCTGGGTCAACATCAATTTTCAATCCTTTGACAATGTCAAGGATGAACCTATCCGATGTTATCTTGGCCCATTCATCTACATACTGTCTTATTCCCCGTGCCTGAAAAACCTCCATTTTCCTCTTCAAATACTGTTCTATTTTTTCATTGCTTACACTAGGTCTACTAGCAAGATCACTAACCTTTGATTCATGGCTGCTACTATTTGGTGGGAAATTTATTCCCGTCTTTGTGCTTTCCCCAGGGTTCATGCGGCCTCATTTTTTTCAAGGAGCTCCTTGAAACCTCCTTGAATTTGATTTCCCCCCCAAATCACCTTAAAAACTCCTTGAATTTTGAATTTTGGCCTAAATCTCCTTAAATCCTCCTTGAATTTGGTTTTGTTCAGTTCACGTGGGAAGATGGAAGATGAGCCAAAGGATGATTTCCTGTTCGGGAATTGCGATGCCAAGCGTTGCTCCTCTCTAGCTTCCTTATCAACTGAGGAAGGTTGTGCCCATACAGTAACTTCTCTCCCTCCCCCTTTTTTTCCCGCAAATACCTCTTACGTCGTGAGTGAGTGCATTTATATGGGCGTCTTTTCGTTGCTGAGACACTATTGTATGCATTGCCCAAAATTGTGATCACGTCGAAAAGACACTGTATGCTTGACATTAAGATATCTGTCTTTTCTGTAGATAGTTGTGTTAATTTTGTTAGTTTTCTGCACAGAGTGCAATAGCTATCGTAGCTTTCGAAATGTTTGTCTAGGCAACCGTATAATTCGCGTCTATCTTTTTGTGTACCATATCTCCTCATTCATCATTTTTAGGGTCAGTGAGGAGCAATTTGAAGGCCGCTTATACAATGCAAGTAACTCTCTCATCTTCTTTTCATCTGCTGCTTTAGTAACCGACCTTGGATGTAAATGGTTATTTTGTCGTAAACAGTTTCACCCACATTTTGGTCAACTTCAAATTCCTCGTTGGCGGTGCTTAAGGGGGCTCGACATTTAGAGAGGAAAATTTTGTTAAAGGCGCAAAGAGTCCAAACCATTCTAATAGTATGGTAGTATGGGTGAAATCGTTGAGATTCAATGAGAATAAAAATAGAATTACTATTACGTAACTGGGGCAACTGCGGCCATCTTGAAATATAAACAGAAATAATTGGGAACTTTTGGTCCTCCACCATTTCCACAATTCTGAATGGATTTCAATTTTTTAACTTGGATTATGTCAGGCAGACATTGCTGCAAATAGCTGGCTACTTAAAATACTTGTATGATGAAATGTCAGCTTTTGAGAGGAATTTCAAATGCTAACATTAAATATTTCCCCGTAAAACCCGGAACCTGGTGACAAAAAAAAATCATTAAAAAAAGTATTACCTTTATCTTAATTCTAACTAGCCAGCTATTTGTAGCAAGAATCAAAACAGTTACACACCAAATTTCATTGCTCTAGCTCAATAAATAAAGAATGGTGGAGGACCAAAATTCCCCTTCCCCGCCAAAAATGTCGTTTTGAGAAAATCAGCTTTAAATTTTGACAAATTCTGAGCATGCATGATTTCGTTACTACAATTAAAATGGGTGTTTGGTGTCTGAATATAATAACAAAATGTAACGTACCTTAACAGTTCAAGCCCCCAGAAGAGTATGTAACACCTTCTTCCAACTCTCTCCTGTCTTTCTCTTTCAAAGATTGCTTTTGAAGGTGCTTCCGTTTCCACTTCGACACATTCTGGTCTTTCCTCTTTGAATGCCGGATCCTGGTTTCTGCTGCCTTCAGGGCATATGAGCTGTTTACATGCCCCCATTTCAGTCCAAGTTTTTGGAAGACCTTTGAAAGCCCACTTGGACCCATATTGAACAAAATGACACTGAGGGCTACCGCAGTCTCGACACTCGGAAGATGAGCAAAATTTACCTTAGGACATCTTTTCCAAATTGTTGAATTAAAACATTCATATGGGTTTTGCTTTGACATCTTTGCACACCATGCTAGTAAAGCAGGGTCTGTCAGTCTTTTAATGATGGGATACACAAAGTTTTCAACATCAGGAGGAATGGTGGTGTTATGAGGGGGCAGTGTATCTCCCTTGGCGAGTGCACGCTTGTATTTGCACCACGAAGTATCGCCATCAGGGCAGAGACGGTGATTCGGAGCGCTGTCAGTGCTCATCATGTGCAGAAATCCACCAAGTACTCCCAGTTTCATTTTTTGGACGTCAGGCGCATTCTCCCGGAGGTTCGTGGCATATGTAGGCTACTGGTGATTTTCCTTATTTTCGCAGCAGTCAATCTCCAATTCAGCTGAGCTTTGTTGTCTTTTTTCAGCTGCTCCAGTTGATTGTATATCCTTTTAGCTATGTGATTCACACAGTCCTCCTTCCTGACCTGGATGTCATATATACCAAGCTCGTTAACTCTGTTAAGAGCCTTGCTGTCTCTGTCGCAGAGCATGGTGCCATAAATCAGTCCACGTCTTTCAAAGGATCTTGAAAACATAACCTCTGCCGCACGGGTTTCCATTGCATTGGAGGAGCCATCAAAGTTCTTGTTACACAATGCTTTGTGATTTAGAATCCATTCAGCATAGTTTGCGGCAATTTCTGGAGGGGCACGAGCACAGCCAACACAGTAATTAGACAAAGTGTGTGTATCCAGAACTAAGCCACTATCGATATCGATGGCGATCCCGACTCCGTACCGTAATGTGAGGAATGTCCTCTTTTGTGCCAGGTTCCTTTGTAGGAGACACTGACTACCTGCAATCCTGAAGGACTTGTCTGTTCAGCAGCGTAGAGCTTGGCAGCATGCCTTTCTTTCACGACTTGTGTAGAATTCAGCATGACTTCCTCTACGACTTCTTTAGCAGCGACTCTTACATCATTGCTAATGTCGGTATAGGTTTTGTGGTGAATCACATGAGGAATATTCATGATGTTGAAAACATCCCTCAGTTTGCCGAGCAACACACCACACTCCTTGGAGGCGGGCAAGAACTGCCCTGACATTAATGTCGAAGCGTTGATGACACTTTGGCGATGAGTACGAAGACCATACAGAGGCTTTACAGGTGTTATATTGGATAGAAAACTTTGCGGCTAATCCTATGTCTCTTGTTTTAGAAAAGGAGGTGTCTGACCCGTAGCAATGAGGACACATCACAATACTGAACAACGACTGAAGAAACGACGATTGATGAAAATAGAACGCTCCTCTTCAGCATCAACTGAAGGAATCTAATCATCAAAAGTCGCAAATTTCTTCTCACACGTTGACGTATCCAATGTTTCTGGTTGTTCACAGGAAGTCACAGTTTCTTCATCACTGATGACAAAAAAAAAAAAAATTCATATTGATGGTTATGCTAAAAATAAATAATAAATGCAACAAGCAAACACTTGGTGAAATGAAACATAGGCCGAACTAAGCAAATAAGAACCTACAGCAATTCAGTCCCATTGTAGCAGATTACTCCAAAGTGGCCTGATCAACTACGCTTTGTAGGCCTACTTTGTATTGCCTAGGTAATCTAGACTAGATAAAATAAAAGTTTTCCAGACATGCAGGTGTCACGATGTGACTGTCCGTGAGTGGACCAATGGCCTGCAGAACCACGAGCCCAGTCAAAGACCTTAATAAGGGTTTGCAAACGTTGAAACAATCGACCAGGCCAACAAAATAACAATCAAGAGTGATATAAATTTCTCGGATATAATATTTTATTTAGGGACTCACTCTCACACTCACTCGCTTGTTGATACAAATACTGGATTAATAACGAGCAAACAATATAACGTTGAAACAAGACTCACAATAAACAAGAAGGCGGGCCCTTACCTTTGACGTAAACACAACAAGAAACACTGCACAGTACACATAGGCGTTCTGTAGATGTAGTATTCTTGCGATGTCAATTCATTAGTGATCAGGCGTAAAGTAGTGTCACTGGATCATTGGTATTTAAAATAATGATCTTCCTTTGAACTTGATTACTTGATTGGTTAAATCCTCATACAGCAACAACGGTTCGATAATTATGGTTTTAGATCAAAATAATTTCTTTAAAGTTCAGTTATAAAAGTTCAACTATGAAAGTTCAATACCACAGTTCTGGTAGAATAATATAATAAAGGCAATCCAATGTCATGGAAAGTTTTCAAAATCAGACAAGGAGATTAAAACTCAAAATCAGCAGGCCCACTAAAATGGGATAGAAAATAAACATTAGGTGCAATCAAATAAAGAAATAAAAATAACTGAAACCAATTCTTATTTACTGGAAGGGAAAAATAAAACACTCTTCACAAAGCACGGCACTGACTCTAATATAAATTAAACACAGCAATTAGCAACGTATCACCACGAATATAATATAGGAAATCAGCACTCCAAATATCACTATGCTCACCGTAAGACCTGCCGAAAACAATTAATTCTTTAAACAAAAAGAATATTGTTATGAAACTTCACGACAAAACAGCTTC
>JAOWAZ010285431.1:0-11796 GCA_028565935.1 Goniobranchus fidelis
TGTAAATCTAAAAAAATTTTTTTGTCTCATAAAGTACTAAGTTTATGACGAGCATTAGTTCCAATTTGTTTAATCATCTTACCTTTAGTACCAATTAAAATTCCTTTTTGAGATTCGCGCTCAACAAAGATGTTAGCTCGAATAAAAATTAAATTTATTTTTGTTTCATCAAAATCTTCAATCGCGACCGCTAAGGCATAAGGAATTTCTTTTTTTACTAATTGGATGGCACTTTCACGAATAACTTCTTTAGCTATAAAGCGTATTGACTTATCGGTGATTTCTGTTTTTGGATAAAGTAATGGCCCATCGGGTAGTTTTTCCAATAAATATTTTTTTAAACTTAAAAGCGCATTATTAATCTTGATTGAAAAGGCCAATACATCATCAAAACCTAAATTTTTAAGAGTTTCAATTTTCGGCTTAAGATCCAAGGCGTTGCCTTGGTCTATTTTTGTAATTATTGCAGCCTTATGTTTAATTTTATGTAATAACTGAATGATTTTTTTGTCACCTGGTCCAATTTTTTGATTAAGTGGGATCAAAAATAAAACTAAATCTTTTTCATTTATTGCGTTATATGCAACATTATTGTAATTATGACCAATTTTTTGCTTAGGTTTATGAATCCCGGGTGTATCTATAAAAATGACTTGCATTTTTTGGTCAGTATAAATCCCGCGAATTTGGTTACGAGTCGTTTGTGGTACTGGTGAAACGATTGCTAATGGATAATTAATAAATTGATTAATTAATGAGCTTTTACCTACATTAGGACGTCCTAAAATTGTAACTATACCTACTTTCACTTTAAGCTTTCATAGTTAATGGCCTTTGGTAAAAGTTCCGAACCACTATGTTTTAAGATTTGGTTGATACCATAAACATAAATTACAACGTTTTGGGCCGCTAGTTCACTTATAACTTGACGACATGCTCCGCAAGGATATAATGGTTTTTTAGTATTTGACAATAAATGAATTTCTTGAATATTTTCGGGTTTTTCACCGTTAGTTATAGCATGAAATAAAGCATTACGTTCAGCACAAATAGTTAATGAATAACTTGCATTTTCAACGTTTACTCCAGAGTAGGTTTCTCCTAATTTGTTGACAACAATGGCCGCAACTTGTACGTGAGAATATTTGCTATATGATTTGTTTAATAATGCTTCTAATTGTTTGCGATAATTTTTAGCCATTAATCACCTCAATAATTCCGGAAACATAAATAATTAAAACAACTACAATTAAGCCAATTGTCATAACTAAGGTAGCTCCAGCTGCAATATCTTTAATTTTTTTAACTTTAATATTGTATTGAAATGAAATGGCATCAACTGCAGCTTCTAGAGCTGTATTAATAACTTCGGTGCTAATTGAAATAAAGAGCATTGCTGATAAAATTGCTCACTTAGTTAACGAAAGCTTAATTCAAAAACCCAAGCCAATTAAAATAATTGTAAAAAACAAATATGTTCAAATTGATTTTTCTTCTTTTAAAACAATTCAAAAGCCATTAAATGAGTAAAAAATTTTTTTAATTACCCTTGCTAAATTTTTTTTCATATTTTTACCTACTTATCTTTATTATAGCCATTATTTGCGATGCTATCTCGTTCATTTTTATTTCTTCATGTGGACTTTGATGATCAAAACCACACAAATGTAATAAACCATGAAGAAATAAATAATTTCATTCTCGCCTTAAAGAGTGATTGAAATCACGAGCTTGAGCTCTAACGCGTTGGTAATTTATATAGATATCACCTAAAATATAAAATCCAATTATTGGTGCAAGTTTTTTTCACTCAGTTGAAAAAGATAAGACATCGGTTGTTTGATTAAGATTGCGATGTTTCTTATTAAGTTCTAACATTTGCTTATTGTTAACAATAATTACACTAAGTTGTGTTTTAAGTTTTAATTTTAATTTTAAGGAAACTTGCTTTAAAATGGTTTGAAAATCATTGTCAAAGTTGAATTTTACTGCTAATGGATTAAAAATTTCAACCTGATTCATATAAAAAAATTATACATGATGAAAAAAAATTGATCAAAGACTTTGTCGTTGATAAATGATATGAGCGGGCAATGTGGAGTGGGGAATAAGTTGATAAGGTAATGCGTTAAGTTCTACAATAAACATTTTTTGATTTGGTGAGTATTTAATAAAATTAATTTTACTTTGAAAATATTGATCATTAATTTTAAGTGTGACTTTACTTTGATAATTAATTAAATAAGCTTTTTGGGAATCAAGTAAGATTGCATTATGATTATTTTGGTCAATAATGACTCAAGTTTGAAAAGATTTTTCTACCTTAAATTGTAAAAAAATGTAAAGCAAAATTACTAAAATAATAAAACTAAAAATAACTAAATATCAAAAACTATGTTTAATTTGCCATGAATTGTTCAATAGTTAGCTCCTTTCCATTCGTTAAATAAGTTTGAGAATGAGATATTTCAATAAAAATGGCCTTTTGAAATTTTAAAATAGCAAACTTAAATTGTTTAATTGTTTTTTGATCAATATTTTCTAACGCTTCATCTATTAAAATAAGGTCATATTCAAACGCAAGCAATCGCATTAAAATTAAGGCTTGTTTTTGACCAGAAGAAAGATTTTGGCCATTATTAATAACTTGTTGGGCAAGAGTTATATTTAATGATTGAAAAATGGCTTCTAAATTAAATTTTTCATAATTTTTACTAAATGTTTTTAAAGCGTGTAAATCATTAAAAGTAATTAATTCTAAAACTGAGCAATTAGGTAAATAGGATAAAGGGTTAGTTCAAAAAATGCGTTTTCTTAAAAAAGTTGTGCTTAATGATTTAACATTAACACCATTAATTAAGAAAGTGCCATGACCGAAATATTGTAAAGCTAATAATTTCAAAAATGTGCTCTTACCTGATCCGATATCTCCAAAAATATGAAAATTTTCTTTAATCTTAAAGTGCTTAATTTTAAGTAATGGTTTATCATAGCCAAAGCTATAATTTGAAAATTCTAATTGTTTAATTTTATTAGTTTTTAAATTAGTATTTGTAGTTACTTCTAGATTTAAACTTAAGACAAAGTTTAGTAAATTTAACTCTTCTTTAATAATCGGAAATTGTAAAATTAAACTACCTATTGTTGATAGTGGCGTTAGAAAATTATGTGCTAAAGTAGTAAATAAAATTAAAAAACCAATTGAAAGGTGATTATTCATCACTAAATTGGCACCAAAATAAATAATTAATAGATCTGCAAGACGCCCTAAAATTAAGTTAATTTGACTTTCAAAAGTTTTATATTTTCAAGTTTGAAATTCTTTTTGAGTAAACTTTTCATAATTAAGTTTTAATTTTTGAGTTAGAAAGCTACAATATTTAGGATTCTTAAGTTGGTCCAACGATCTAATGTGTTCAATTGAAGAATTTAAATATTTCATTTGTTGTTTAATCATTGAAGGATAAATAAATTTAAGTTGTAATTGTAAAATTATGGTTAAAAATAAAATTAAGCCGCCTGTAATAATACAAATTACAAAAAGTGGTATTGAAATTCATAGCATTAATCCTAAAGCAATAATAAAAAGTAACCCTTGGTGAAAGATAATAAATATAACTTCAGCAAAAAAATGTGCCACATGCTCAATTAAAAAAAATCTTCGTAAGTGGTCATTTTGGCTTAATTTATTTAGTTCGTTTAATGGTCCAATATTTAAATGTTGTATATAAACTTCAACTAATTTTGTTTTAATATAAAGTTTAATTTTTTTAAGCAAATAATGTTTTAGAAAATAAAATATAGCTTTTAATAGTGAAATTCAAATAAAAATAAGTGTTAAAACAAGTAACATTTTCTCTAATTTACTTGGAATAACATGATCGATGATTAATTTCATAAATAGTGAATTTACAAAAGTTAAGACTAAATTTGCCATAATTAAAGCTAAAATAATTATTATTAATGGCAATTTTGGTCATAATAACTGTAGAGGAAATTTGAGATTAATCTTTCTTTTTTCATATCTATGAGCTTTAACCGTTACAATAATATTTTGAAATAATTGATCAAATTTTTCTAAAGTTAGAGTGTAATTGCCCTTAATACTATCGACAATAAGTACATGTTTTTTATGTAATTTAAAAATTACATAATGATTTAATCCATGTTCTTTAATTAAGGTAATATAAAATTGATTGTGATCTTGAAGCATTTTTCAAGAACCTTTATATATTTCAAGTTGTAAATTAAGTTTTTTGCCAAGTAATTTTAAGTTATAAAGATTAATTCCTTTAGTGCCAAATTTCACTTCATGTTTCAAATAGTTAAGATTAATTCAACAATGATAAAAATGATAATGCATTGCTTGTAAAACTAATAATCCACAATCTTTAATATCTTCCTGTTGTTTTATTTTCATTTTGCGTTCCCAACAATAAATATCCCAAAATTAATGTTTATAAACTAAAATAAGAAAATTTACTTTTAAAAAATAAAAAATGTATCCTTATAAAGACACATTTATTTAAATTCAAAATAATAGTTAGTTAATTTAATAATTTAAACCAATAGCTTTTAAGACACCCTTAATAATAAAGTTAAAAGGTTTATTAAAGTGTGGTAGGAAAAAGACGTCCATGAGCGCCAAATCAACTAAAGTCATTTTTTTGGAAATTGCTAATGACATGGTGTAAATAATTTCTGTGTGATTTGCCTCCCCATTAGAACCAACTTGAGCTCCGAGCAACTTTAGGGTTTGAGGTTCATAAAGCATTTTGAAGGAAACTTTTTCAGTATTACACATAAATTCTGGGCGATCCATATCTTCAATATAGACAGCTTTGTGATTAATTTTAAATGCTTTGGCAGTTTCTTCGTTAATTCCTGTAGAAGCGTATTTATAACCAAAAACCTTAATTGCGTTTGTGCCATTTACGCCCGGGAAATCAAGAGGACTTTTACCATCAATTGCAAAAGCTGCCACAATTCCTGTTTTAACGGCATTTGTTGCTAAGGAAACATTGGTTTCTCCTAAAATATTATGTTGTAGCGCACAAGCATCACCAATAGCATAAATATCAGGATTAGAGGTTTGTTGATATTTATTAACAACAATAGCGCCATTTTTAATCATGTTTACTTTTCCTTCTAGCATTTTGGTTTGTGGTTTAAAGCCAGCTGAAACAATGACCATATCTGCTAAATATTCACCCTTATCAGTAACGACTTTTGTTACTTTACCATCTTGCCCCTTGAAGGCTTTAAGTGTTTCACCTTTTCTAAATTCAACACCTTCTTTGGCCATTGTTTGTTCAAGTGGGGTGGTAAATTCTTCGTCAAAATAACGATTAATAACACGATTTGTCATATCCACTAAAGTTACTTTTTTACCTGCCATATGGAACGCTTCAACTAATTCAATTCCGATATAACCAGCACCAATGACTACAACATTTTTAACATTGGGATCGTTATTTTTGTCGTGAATGATTTTAGCTTGGGAAAATATTTTGGAAAATAAGATATTTTCTAAGTCATTTCCTGGTACGGGAATAGTAATTGGTCATGTTCCGCCGGCAAAGACTAACTTATCATAAGAATCTTTAAATTCTTCTCCTGTTTTTAAATTTTTAACAAGAACATATTTTTCTTTATCATTTATTTCAATGACATCATGCTCCATTTTTACATTTGCTTTAAATTCTTCTTCCAAAATTTGTCTAGAAGCGTAAAAAAGCCCTGAAGGATCTTTAAATTCCCCTCCAACTCACAAAGCTATTCCACAACCCAAAAATGAAATATCTGTATTACGATCATAAGCATTTATTTTTACTTCGGGATTAATTCTTTTTAACGTTCTAATTAACGATGTTCCGGCGTGATTTACACCAACTAAAACTATTTTCATTGTGTATTTATTCTCCTTAATTTAGTTTTGTGTGCGAAAATTATAAGACAAAACTGAGTATGTTGTGTTCTTAAACTTTAACTTAAACATCTCAAAACTAATTATAAAATAAATAAGTTGCTATTTTTAATATATTTTTGTTTAATTATATTTTTAAAACAATAATTTAAATTTGATAACATTTATGTATAAATAAACGGAGGAGAAATGAAATTTACAAATTACATTGATCAATTAATAAACAAAAAAAATCTTGAGCATGGAGTAAGAAAAATAGCCTTTGTTGAGGGCGCTTCAAACCGCATGATTGCAGCTGCAACGATGTTAAAAAAAATGGGAATAATTGAACCAATTATGGTTTTAAAGTCTCAAACAGAAAAGCATAAAATGGTTTTAAATTCATTAAAAACAATAGTAATTGGTCAGGACCAAGAACTTTTTAATAAATTGGTAAGCCTTTATGTTAAAAAGCGTAAGGGCAAAGAAACAGAATTTGATGCTAAGAAAAATTTGCAACAAAATAATTACTTCGCAGCCATGCTTGTTGAAGCCAAAATAGTTGATGGCGCTATTGGTGGTGTTCATCATCCAACAAGCGATATTTTGCGTGCTGCCTTTAAAATCATTGGTCCTCAACTTGATGTTAAAACAATTTCTTCAATAATGGTGATGCATCGCGGCAAGGAATGATACATTTTTACTGACATATCAGTTAATGTTTCGCCAACAATTGAGCAAATTTATGAAATTGCTAAGAACGCTTACGATTTTGGAAATTGCATTGCATTTAAGAAAAAGGTGGCCTTTCTTTCGTTTTCAACTTCAGGTTCAGCCATCAATGAAGCTTCTGAGCATATGAGAGCAGCTACAGAAATGTTTAATCAAAAAATAAAACCTCAATATTTGGCTATTGGCGAAATTCAATTTGATGCAGCGTTTGATTTGATCATTAGAAAAAGTAAGTACAAATATGAATTAGGTTTTGAAGACAAGCCAACAATTTTTGTTTTTCCTGATTTAAATTCAGGTAATATTGGTTATAAAATTGCTCAAAGGATGGGTGATTGAGGAGCCATTGGACCAATTATAACTGGCCTTAATAAGCCGATTAATGATTTATCAAGAGGAGCAACGATTGAAGATATTAAATATACAGCAATTATTACGGCCCTTCAAGCTTTTATTACATTGAATTAATTCTTCTTTTACTATGCTATATGTTTAAAAAAGTTGTAATTATTTGGGCTACATCTTGAGTTTTTTCGTAAATTGGTGAATGGCCAACGTTTTTTAATAAAATAAATTTTCCATGAATTGCTTTGGCTAAATCGCGCGTGGCCTTTCAAGGAACAAAATTATCTTGATCTCCAGAAATTTCAATTGATTTGACATAGGAATTAATTTGCACAAGTTTAGGTAAAAGTGTTTTAGTATTTTCGTTTGTAAGATATGTTGAAATAAGTGGATCATAATATTGTTTTTTAATTCTATATGAGTTTAAAAATCTCTGGGCCATTTGTTCTAAATTAATTAAGTAATTTTGGTCAATAAAATTTGGAGCTACCATGGATCTTAAAGATGCTTGAGCTTCTTTAAAATTGTTAGGACTTATTTGCTTAAGAAATTCTGTTCTATTATAGTAATTGAAAATAAATGGAGAGTGCGGAGCAATCAAAATTTTTTTATTAATGTTTGGTAAAAAAGATGCAACCATTCCTCCTAAGGAATGACCCACAACCATATCAAAGTTTAAGTTTAATTTGGCAATAAATTTTTGAGTAAATTTAAGTAAGTAATCTTGAGTAAGCAATTTACCATCTAGAGTATGTCCGTGAGATGGAAAATCAAAGGCAACGGCATTATAATTCCGTTTTAGTGAAAAGAGTTTTTGAAAGGAATTTAGCGATGATTGAAAGCCATGAAGAAAAAGAATATTTTTTTGATTAGGGTTATTTTCTTTTACATAAGAAACGCGAAGATTATTAATCACAATTGTTTTTCTTGCTAGCATATGATTATTATAAATTAAACAAATTAGAAAATTTAAAATCAATGTTTTTAAATGACAATTTTATATTGTAGAATAATAATATGAAAGCAAAAATTACAAGAACAAAAGATTATTTTTCAATTGAAACCCAAATTGAAATAAATGCGCCAATTAAAAAGGTTTGAGCGATTATGACCAATTTTGATGATTACTCTTGATCATCTACACTTCAATATGTTAGGCAAGAGCAAAAAAACTTATCGTTTGGTTGAAAGTTTTTTGGCATTGTTTCTAAAATGACCAAACCAGGTGAAATAAACCAAGAAGAAATGTGATTTAAATGATCTGGCCATGTAAGCAAAAAAACCAACACCATTGATAATCATAAATTTATTTTAAAAAAACTCACTTCTAAAAAAACTTTATTAGTGCAAAGCGATGAGCTTAAAGGCAAAAGAAATATGTACGAAAAACTTACTTCATATTTAGTAAAAAGACAATATTTAAGATATAATAAGGAACTTAAAATAAAGGTTGAAGCAACTATCTAAGTATTTGATTTTATATTTTTAAAAATATTTTGTATAGTTTTGTTGCCATCATATAAATTATGTAGAGACTTGTCATGCAAATAAAAATTCATTTTAAATATTGGCTTATAATGCCTAAATATGCTAGTGTGGATTTATCTAAATGATTTATGTAAAAGGCAAATAAAATATTTTCAAGTAAATCAAAAGCTAGCCCAAAGAAAATGATGTATCTTCCATATTTAATTTTAAAACTAACATTTATTTTTTCTAATCAAATAATTGTTAAAAAGAAGAAATTAGTATAAATTAAGGGTCATGATAAATCATAAGTATATTTTGATTGAATATAAGCATTTTTGTCGTGCTGTGAATATGTAGAAATGATTTTATCTAATTTAACTTTAGTTAAGAAAAAAGTTGAATCAGGCATTTTGTGGTCACTAATACTTGCGCGCATTGCTGGAAGTAATATAAAGATACCAAGAATAAAAATTATAAGTGAAAAAAAATAAATGACCATAAAGGTGTTTAATTTAAATTTGAATATCATGTTTAAATTATAGCTTAAAAAATATTTAAATAATTTTGCGTGGCTTATAACTATAAACTGTGAATTCTTCAAATTGATGAAGTAAAGTTTTGCTAAAATTTGATAAATCTCAGTCTAAATAAACATTTCCTTTGGCTTTTGTTTTAACTTCAGAAACAATTAATTCGGATGCCTCGCGATAAAATTGTTCATAAATGCTTTTGCCACCTGCTATGAATAAAATTTCTTGAGAGTCACGATATTTATTAAATAAATTAATTAAACCTTTAGTTGTTACAATTGAAGTATCGGCATTGGGAGTTTTTTTGTGGCCTAAAACGAAGTGATGGCGTTGTGGAAGTTTTTTGGGTAAATTTAAAAATGTGGTTTGCCCCATAAGCAAGGCGTGATTTAAAGTTGTTTTTTTAAAAAAACGCATCTCTTGAGCAATATTTCAAGCCATCTTGTTGTCTTTTCCGAGCAAATTATTAGGTCCTAAAGCAACAATTAGTTTAATCATTAAACAGCTACCTTTCCCTTGATTGACGGTCATGACTCATAATCAAGTAGTTTAATATCATTATAAGTAAAATCAAAAATAGAAGTAATTTTTTTATTTAATTTTATTTTTGGTAAGGATTTTGGGATTCTATTCATTTGTACCTTAACTTGTTCCAAATGATTTAAATAAATATGTGTATCACCAGTGGTGTGGATTAATTCACCTAATTTTAAGTTAGTTACTTGAGCGATCATTATTGTTAATAGGGCATAAGAAGCAATATTGAAGGGCACACCTAAAAAAACATCTGCTGATCGTTGATAAAGTTGACATGATAGTTGGCCTTGATTAACAAAAAACTGAACAAAACAATGACAAGGTGGCAATGTCATTTTACTAATAGCTACGGGATTTCATGCGCTTAAAATAATTCTTCTTGATTGGGGGTTAGTTTTAATTAAATTAATTACTTTTTGGAGTTGATCAACACCATTAAAATTTCGTCATTGGGCACCATAGATTGGTCCTAAGTCTCCATGCTTTAGGGCAAATTGAGCGTCATCTTTAATTTTTTGAATAAATTGTTCCATAGATTCGCCTTGGTAGTCATTGCTTTTCATATATTTACGATAAGGTCATTCATTTCAAATTCGGACATTATTTTTCACTAAATAACGAATATTAGTATTTCCGGAAATAAATCACAATAGTTCATGTACAAGTGATTTGAAATGAATTTTTTTAGTTGTTAGAAGTGGATACCCTAGTTGTAGGTCATAGTGATTTTGAGTGCCAAATAATGAAATTGTTCCAACTCCTGTTCTATCTTTTTTATACTTTCCTTGTTTTAAAATTTTGTCAATCAGGGCTAAATATTGTTTCATTATATTACTATTGTAAAATAATCTTTAGCTCTCATCTAGTTATTTATAAATAATAATTTTTAAGATATGATTTAACTATGACAAACAAACCGATTAGTTGAAACAAATACTTTATGGCCCTAGCTAAATTATCAGGCTTAAGATCTAAGGACCCCAATACACAAGTCGGAGCAATTATCGTTAATCAAGCTAAACGAATTATTGGCCTTGGATACAATGGCATGCCATTAGGCAATGACTTTAATTTTCCTTGAAAACGAGAAGGAAAAGTTTTAAGTGAAACAAAATATCCTTATGTTGTTCATGCTGAAATAAATGCTTTGCTCAATAGTATTCAAAGTGTTGAAGGAGCCACAATTTATGTTTCCCTTTTCCCGTGTTCTAATTGTGCTAAAACATTAACGCAGGCCGGCATTAAGCAAGTTGTGTTTGAAAAGGATTTATATCATGATACTGAAGATTCAAAAATTGCTCGTAATATTTTTAATATTAGTGGTATTCAAGTAACTAAAATTAATTCGTTTAAGGTTAATTTGACTTAAGTTTGACGCTTAACTAATGTTTTTAAGTGTTTAAGTTCATGAGCTTTAAGTTGTCGATATTGTCCAACTTGTAAATTATTAACATGAGTTAGACCAGCAAATTCAATTCTAGTTAAAGTTATAACTTTTTTATCAACTAATTCAAATAGTCTTTTAACATGATGATACTTTCCCACTTTTAGGGTAACTATATATGATTTGGGAGCAATCTGAGTTACCACTTGTAATGATTTAGAGTTGTCTAACAATACCTTTTGGGAATTAAGAAATATTAATTCATTTTTTGTTAAGGGCATATTTAGACGAGCGCGATAAACACGTTCAATTTGGAAACGTGGATGAGTTAATTTGTGTGCTAAATTACCATCATTAGTAACTATTAACGTTCCTGTTGTATTGTAGTCAAGCCTTCCAATAGGAAATATTTTCCGCGAGTCATCAATTAAGTTCACAACTAATGTTCTTTCTTGGGGATCATTTAAAGAACAAATTGTTTGTTTTGGTTTGTTGATCATGTAATAAACTTTAGAATCTTCAAAAAGTGGATTATTATTTACTAAAATTTGTTCTAAGTCATAAGCTTTATCACCCAAAGTGGCAATTCTATTATTAATAGTTACTTTGCCCTCTTTAATCAACACTTCAGCTTTTCGCCGAGATGTGTATCCAGAAGCGGCAATTAATTTTTGAATTCTTTGCATTTTTTTAATCATCTTTAATTAAATTATATATGGTCAAATGTAGATCATTAGTTAATTTTTTTGTTTAAGCGAAATATGTTTGTAATGCATAGATACTTATTTCATGATGTTTATTAATTTAAAATATTTTAATTAAGAGTATAACAATAATTTGTTATAATGTATAATATTTAAGAAGATGAGTTTTTGTTTTTAAAAGGAAGTGAT
>JAOWAZ010286542.1:0-11793 GCA_028565935.1 Goniobranchus fidelis
AAGAAAAAATATATTCTCATTTTAATCTTAGTGTCATGTTTTGATTTGATTCTTGACTCATTAAAATTTTGAACATGTGATGTGTCTTTTACTTATTACAAATGCACAAAAGCAAGTACAAGGCATTAATCAATTGCCTATTTCCTTACGTAGTGATTCCATCCTTCTCTAAATTTTCGCAGCTAGCTAATAAAAGGATTTGCGACAACCACAAATGAAAAGTCATGCTACTAGCATTACCTCTTTTTACCACTGCTACCTGCCTCCTAGGCCTGTGTAATCCAATGACATTACATCGTCACTGGGCTAGCAAAATGGCACATCTCAGAGATATGCCAAAATGCAACTAGAATGTATTTATAGACATTGCTGGCTGCCCTACATAATGGTAACAAAATTATTACAATGCGTCAACGCAATTTCTAACAAACAAACACAAAATTATGGACTATAAATGAGGAAATGATACCATTCTTTTCAATTATCTCTGAAGTACAAAAAATGAGATGTGCCATTTTGCTAGCCCAGTGACGACATGCTTTCTGACCATTACCATTTTCTTGGTGCTTCGAGGTGGCAGTATCCTCTTTGTTTTTCCTGTTATATTATCTATTGCTTGTTCTCACATCATATAATATCAACATATATTGATAGTGTCAGTGAAGTAGTTATACATAGGCTGCACTTGAACATGAGAGAGAGGCTCTGTCCAAGAATGTAATCTCTTTACTCTTAAAGAAAGGATGGTACATGTATTTAGAAAGGGGGAGAATTAGACAGGTCAGGTAGATAAAGAAAGATAGATGAACACGAAAGAGCCCAGAAACAGGTAGAGAGGGAGAGAATCACTTCTTAAGGAAAGAGGCACATTGATACACAGTTGATGACTAATTCTAAAGGGAGAGAGATCAATGATTAACTTACAACAGAGACTAAAAAAAAAAAAGATACATACTTGAAGAAAAGTAAAGAGAGTCCCAAGCATATACTTGTACCAGTTTATTTATTTATTTATTTTTTAATCTAATTTATTAAGACAAGATCAGTCCCATTTGACATATGTATGTTATAGCCAACTTTCTCTGGCAATTATTGAACTGCAAAGAAGTAGAAAAATTGCCTGCTTATTGATTGAGAAGTGGAAGTTGACAAACAATTTATCTTTTTTTGTGTTACACACATCAGGCATAATTGTCATCAGTAAAATTTGTTGGTAGGCAATTTTTCTACTAAACTACCATCTTCTATAATATGACAGTAAAACGAATTAAGTAAAAATGTATAAAAAGGCTTTGTATCACAAATAACAATTAATTGAATTCTCCCATGACCAAGCTATACCTACAACATGTTCATTAAAGTAAGTTAGTCGAATTTAAGCCAATTGAAAATTTAAGGAGAACCTTAAAAATGTGCTGTTTTCAGAACTGAAAGAAACCAAGAGAAAACTAAGTAAAAAGAATTAACGAAACATCAATGGTTACATGGGTAGGGAAAAATAAGCATTGTCTGTGTTGACAATATTGTCTCAATGAAATGACAGAAAACAATGGAATGAAGAAAAACCAATGCATGCAATCAAAGGATGTAGCACAGAAAGTTGCACTTTGTCCTAAATGAGTAATAAGGAAACATTCAAAACAGACAAACTTAAACAAATTTTGTGTTTTCCAATTCAATAAGCATACACATATCACAATGTGTGCATGTACACCTTTTTTCAAAATGGTCAAAAATTCAGCAACAGAAGTCGGACATTAGATTGAAATAAAAGGCTGTCTTCATGCCATCATTTCAGAGAAAACACCAATAAGTAATAATATCAAGGTAGGATCTATTATAAAAAAAAACAATTTTATAAGAATAAAGGTAAGCAGTAGATACTATGCGTTAGCTTTTTTATTCACTTTCTGTTTGGTTTTAGATCCAATCTAATCTATAGGCTTGTCAAGGACAGGCATCACGAAATGATAACAATCTCATACTCATACCTGCATTATGACCTCCCAAGTTAGGGTTCTTATATCTCTGTAAGTGAAAGAAAATCTTTTCTTTCTTTGAGGAGTAATTCTATTAGGCTTCCTCAGCCTAGTGACACGCAAGTACAGTAGAACATGAAAGTAACGAGCTCGGAAATGGCGAGAGCTTGGAAATAGTGAGTAAAATCTAAATCTAAATCCCCTTTTTTTCCCCTTATTTGAGTACATAAAATTAGCATGGAAGTAGCGAGTACAAAAAAGAGGTCAACTCGGAAATAGCGAGTACATGTATTTCCTGCCCCAGACTTATGACTTCAGAGGGTGAAACAGTCCAAGAAATTTACTAAATTTGCTTTCTATTTTTTCATTGAAACAAAAGATTGGCCTTGGGCAGCAAAGGGCCTCGCTTAGTCACCTCAGCTTGGTGAAAGAGGGCAGTGCAGTGCAGGGTGGGAGGGTCATTTTTTTGTTTCTTATGTTTATTAGGCTGGCCTCTTCTCACACATGGAGAAAGTGGTACATACACATGCATATAGGCCTACAATGTATCGATGTAGCAGAATCTAGATTTTGCCCATCTTATACCCAGCTATCCCTAACCTAACCCATAGTCTATGGTATCAGAATTTTACGTCATCTTAGCATCGTGTTTGTACACATGAAACATGAACACACATGTGTGTGCAAATACACAATGCACAAGCAAGTCCAGTTGCTAAACTTCCCCTACCTATTGTCCCTCCTTTGTTCAAGTCCAGTGTACAATTAGCAAACATTTTCTTCAAGCCACTGAGTAGCTTTCATTACTATTTTAGGCTGCTCGGGAATAACGAGAACTCGGGAAAAGCGAGTAATTAGGGTTGGTCCTGACGAACTCGTTATTTCTGAGTTCTACAAAAGTGACAGTGAGTAGACCTAGACCTATTTTGAAGCTTCCAGAACATTTTGATGCTAAGAGGTGCGAATCATGTCAGACATTGTGTTTCTTTTGTTCAAAGTGATAGGCCTAATACTAGGTTGGCAGCAAATGACTTCAGTGGACCCCAAAGGATTGAAACTAACATTAGTAGGCCTAAATTTGTTCTTCTTACATTTTTGATCCAAATAAAGACACCAAATGTAAACCTAGTATCATGTTGAAGATACTGGCAAAGTTTTATATCTTTTCATTGCATCTTGTCTGATGAAAAAACTATGCACGTTTGGCCTAAGCTTTATTTGTAGTAAGATATAGAGATGTCTTACAATAACACTAGACCATAATATATTGCATATAAGTTCTGTCAATTGAACATGAAGATCCCGCCGTTTCCTCTTAATGGGCATGTAAGACAAAACAAACAAAAAAAGACATCCTGTGATGTCCTTGAAATCCATAATATTACAGGTACATTCTACCCAACTGTTCTAAAGGGAAAAACCAATATAACCAATAGAAGCTGTAGGCCTGGATCTAAAACTGTCAGTTTAGTTTGATTTTGTCATTTTGGTTTGTGTTTTTGTAAGAGTAAGAGTATTGCACCATAAACAATTTTTGCAGCATCTGACCTTTGGTTTTTTACTTGTTTGTATGAGTATTGATGGATTTTATAACACTGTTGGTCTCAATAGACTCTTAATGAAATCTCAGTCGGGCGTATAGTACATGTAGCAGTAGTAGAACAGCATTGAGATGAAAATGAATCAGGATCTGATTTTGATCAATTTTCAAAATCTTTCTTCTCCTAATGTACATGTAACAACCAAATCAATTGTTTTAGAAGTTTTTCAGGGCTCAAGCACTAATGAATACCCAAAGGAAATAAGGATTCGATCTATATTTTGATAGTTTTTACTTTTGTGAGATTTATAAAATAGTTTAGTCAGAAACAGAAAAGGTAAAGTGAAAACAGAAAAACTTTTAACTGAAAAGTAGAACAAAATATTTTTCTCATAAAAAAGAATACATAAAGTACGTCTTTGACTTAAAAGATCTTTCTTTTTTTTTTTAAATCTAGATATCATAGAGCCAGCTGCAGGCTAAATTCTTGGTAGCAAACTGAAAGAAATTGAGAATACACATTTTTAAACCAATTCAGAAACATTTAGGTCACCTCCTCCATGCCCCTAATAACTCCTTTTCCTTATTCCTTTCTTTCTTCAAAATCTTTAATCAATACAAAAACATAATTGCTCATCGAAATATGTAATATCATATGTATTTCAAACAATTATGGTAAGATTCCAGCTTATACAAGAATAGACCCACCCAGGAAGAATGCACAAAAACAAATAAAATACCTTTCTAATGAGATTCACAATGCAATCACATCAATGACTTTAATGGCGTAATAGAGAAAGAAAAGCTTGAGTTTTATTTCAATTTCAATTTCATACAAACAACAACAATGCATACCGTGGTATTATTAGAAGTAAAGATTGTGGTTGTATTTATGCTAGATCCGCATTAATTTATGACGCAGATCCATTTTCCTATCTCAAGGAACGTTTTCTTGTTGTTGAAAGTTTTATGGAAAGACGCCACAAATTTTTTTACAGCATCTTCAGTGCATTTAATTTTCTTAAATAATGTAAAAATGGCTCCAAAAGTATTCGTTGTACATGGTTTTTACCTGTACATGAAATAACAAAATCAGTAGAAGAATGTTCCCATTCATTGATAATCGTAATTGAGCATATACAACTACAACAGTCCTCTGATGAATCCTTAAAAGTAAAAGAAGGATCCCAAAGAAAGAGTACAGGTACATATATAAGATTATGACATAGGTTCTCACAAAAATTTGTATATGTATTTAAATGGAAATAGATAAGTGTAACAGTGGACGTATACATATTTTTGTATATTTTAAAAACATAATCTCACACAATAGCAAAATCTTCAGTCACAGGCAACAATTTCATAATTTATCATTCTCACTATGACAAATAATAATTATTTATCGTACTTTGTTATAGATAATGATGATTATTCCTTAGAAACCAACATGTGAGGAGCATTGGAAGACATGTAACTCACGAACGAAAAAATTCCTCACTTTGGCCTTCAAAGAATACCATCAAACCTTATTTTAATAAAAGAAAAAGTCAATTAAAAAAATTTTCTTTTAATTTAGGGTGCAATTTTTTGACTGAAAGAAACACTTTAAATTTTGATCTTCTTATCCATTCTATTCTTCATTTATTCCTCCCTAAAAATTGGAATTCAATGATTGTAGGATTTGCGGCATGAATCACAGCAAGTTTCACGGTAATACTCATAGATGCATAACCTGGACTGGATGACCAACAGACAGTTGTAGTAAGTGTCTTTACATTCCTTTCCCGCCTCTTCTTCTTCTTCTTCATCTTTTTCTTCTTTGACCGTTGCTTCTGTGGAAAGAAATGGAAAGAAAGGATGAAATTGGGCATTAATAATAATTGACAATTTTTATACCAACATCACAAAGTACAATATCGGTAAAAATAATATCAGAAGCAATTACAGTACCAGAAATAATAGTAATACAATCATCTCGGCTGAGAAAAGCACATCCCCTTGGAAATTAAAAAGTCGTGCTCTTAGGCTGATATGGTGGTAGGCAAGAGCAAAACAAAAATGTAAAATGCAGTCCAAAAAAAAAATTTAGGAGCGTCAAAAGAGCCTATTATCATTCTTTTCTACCCATCAGTCACATCTTTCAATCTGATGGTACACAATTATACAAGGGATATGTATTTCGTACATTTATTTCGAAGCTCAAATAGCCCATATCTACCCATTATCAATAAGAACAGGTGCAGGATAATAGGAATTAAACCTGGATGCTGAAAATTGTAGTTATCTAGAGAATTGTAGGCTACTGCAGACAAATTAAGGCATACTGCAGATCAAATACATGTATGTACTTTGGAATGAAAAAAGAGCATGAGGTTGCTTGGCGGTTGCATGAGGATGTGCAGAATATGATTCAAAGAAAGAATGTCTGAAGAAAGAAGTGGGATAGTCATGTAGACTTGGTGTTGGGGAGTCGACATGAATATAGTAGAATCCAATTTAGAATACAAAGAGAACCATTGCAAGGGTCTAAGAGGAAGCAGATGCACAGCAGTATGAGAATCTTAACATGAAAGAGATAAAGGGAAAAGATTTGAACCAATATGCTGAGCAGAAAGAATGTAACAGAAAGGACATAGAGCAGGCAAGAATGATTGCAGCTATGTTTTAACTTGGGAGGACATCTTATTAAGATGGAAGGAATGCTTTGACAACTGCCTGTGTCAAGAAAATGAGATAGAAGGAATGTTGAAGTGGAATGAGTATATGAAGTTGGGCAACCAATCAGTAAGGTGGGAAGTGAGAGGGGATGCAAAGATGAAAAGTGGTTAAGGAAGTTGGTGCAGATGACATACATACCAATGAATGCATAGAAATGACCAAGGAAGGTTTTTTCCAAATTTGTTCAATAGAATCTTAGAGGGTGAAACCATGTCCATGGAGTGGAGAATAAGCATACTAATTCCTATTTTGGTGACTTGACAGGCAAAGGGGATGACAACATTTACAGGGACATTAAGTCATAGCAAGAAGATAAAGAGGAGAGTTGGAAGTTTTTATTCAATCATTTATCTGAGATACTGAGGTTTGATCAATGCTCTATTCTGATACAGGTTTGCATCATTGCAGTGGCTGTCTCGTTAGCTCTGACAAATCTTTGGTTTTCACAAGCTTATCTTATAGTATGGCAAAATGAAGGAGCTGATATCATCTTCAAAAGCATGACGATATTTGTATGTTTGTTTGAGTTCAATAGAAAAAATTTTTTTTTTTCATAATCTCCTCAAATTTTATTAAAAAGGCTTGCTATTCCATTTTTGAGGTTGATCATTTAATATACATGTATAGGCCTATGAATATTCAGACTGCACTGAAAATTAAAAGAAAAATAAAAAACAATCACATGTAACAACATTGCTTGAAATTTAAATTCAATTACATGTGTTTGGTTTCTGTTTCAAGTAAACAGAGCAATAGTACATATTATGGAATACTGAGGTTCAACATTCTTCCAATCATTTTGTATAACTTTTTTTTTAACCCAACATACAATAAAACCAGTTAAAATAATATAATGGAATCCTAAACTTCAACTTCAGGTAGTTTTCTTCAGGATTCAGATATAAAGAATGTAATATGTTTTTGAAGTTTTGGTACAATAATAAAGTTATGTATCTGGAACAATGAAAACATTGCATTTGTTGTTCCTTTTTGCTGTCACACTACACTGAATTTGGATTATTCACTAGAGAATCATCTTAGTTCAATTTGCCACTCATGCCATCGGAAGCAATTTACTTGATTTTTTTGTTGTTGTTGTTGTTGTTTAATTTAAATAGTATGGATGATTTATGAAAGCATATTTTAACTGATTCCTCAGTCTAAACCATCTAAGCCAAAGTTGTTATTTGATTTTTCCTCTTTTCAGCTTGCAGTTGGTAAATGTCATGTTTCCAACCCATGCTGGGGGCATGGTCGCATTTTTATTTATTTCATTGACGTGTTTATCTTTTGGGTTACCTTTATATATATATATATATATCAACATTCTCATTTGAGACAGAGGATATCATTGACAAACATAAAAATCATTGAATCTGTAGAGCAGCCCATTTTACAGAAAAGAAAAGAATTTGGAGCATGTTTGTTTCCTTTTATTGATTCTTTTACATCTATGTCTGCAGATGAATTTTGAAATCATTATTTACATAACAACAAGAATATCATTCAATGAATTTCAAAGAATATAGAATCTAATGCAGACAAAAATTGTGGTCTTGATCATTTTAATGATAAAACTTCTGAAACAGGTTTGTATTAGTCAGTTTGTTTCATATTTCATCAAGATATTTTTCAAAAACTTTCTTTCTCACATAAATAGGCATTAAAATGGAGAGCTAACAAAAGTCATTCATTGAAACCTTTGATAAATTGAAGTGAGATCAAAGCAAAATTTAGCTCAGGCCTGGATCTCCATTCACTGAGACCCAAGCACGCTACAAAAATTTTCAATGAATCTGAGTTCAGGATTAAAATCATTAGGGAGAGAGGGCTCATTATATGGTCATCATTTTTCAAATTAAGAAAACGAAAAAAATCCATAACATTTCAATAATATTGGGCTCAACAAGGCTACAATAAGTCTCTGAAGGGTGAATTCGACAGACAGGAAAAGTTATTTTGAATATAAATCATATAAGTGCAGGTAAATTGGTGTGATAACAGCTTACAACTTCAACCTTTAGGGTGGTCACAACAGATGGAGTTAAGCACTCAACTTATGATTAGCAACAACACAATGACAAGTTAATACATTATTGGGCTACACAGCACAGACAAGGTTACTTCTTTCTTATGCCAATATGTTATATGGAGTGCTAAATAATCACCATAATTTTCTGACACAACATCAGGAAAACTTGAGGACTGATTTGATGATTGACCAATTTCTTCCAAGTCAATTTCAATCTTTGACGCACCTGTTTCACTGGACTCAAAACTTGCTAGGATTTCTCTTTCTATATCCTCAGACCTGTCCTCTTCCTTTGATTCTGAGACATCAATTTTTTCACTTGAGTTTTCCTCAGTGCTTTCATACAGCTCAGAATCCAGACTTTCATCTTGTTAAAAAGGAAATTTATGCAAATCTTCAGGTAATTATTTGGTTTATGTTCACTTTCTGTTTTCAAATGAGAGATGTAAACAAGCAACACCATCTAATAAACAAACAAACAAGAAACCCAAAAGAGAGATCAAGCAGCTTGAATCATCATGTTTTATTCCCCTTTAGATACTGGTCTCTTTTTGTTGATATTTCTTTCATTGCTGATTAGTTTTGTTTTCACATCTTCCTCCCAAAGATTAACATCTCATAAGTTCAGTTTTCCCATAAGCCTTTTATATGTTCCTTTCAGGAAAGGAACAATTAGAAATGTAAATTCTAAAATTGTAAGTAAGGTATTGTATATTTTTATAATAACATCAAGCCAATATAAATACCTGATGATTCATCACTTTCTCCATCATGACCATTGGTTCTTTGATATAAGTTGCATGAATCCAGAATGCAATGTTCTCTGCTTTCAGGTTTTAGTGATTGCTGACAATCTGTTGATGGCCTGTTATCTAAATCTAGACATTTGACTTCTCTTGTTTTATATCCTCTACCACATGTAACAGAACACTGTTGAAAAATTAAAAACAAAACATATACTTAGTACAACTTTTGAAATATTCTCATTGATTCTACAAAGGAATTTTTGTTTTAATTTAACAAAAACAGATAGGTCTAATGAATAACTGTAACTAAAGAAGTTGAATAAAATTGTAATCCTTGAAAGCTATGGTGATAATGATAATAATCTAATCTGAATAATTTTTCTTTTATCCATATCTGTCTTATTGACAAACAAATGTTTTCTTTTTTTATTTTAGCTCTCCCCTTAACAAAATTTATGTCATCAACAAGGATATTTGTCTATTGACAGAATCTTCTTAATCATATTATGACTCAGCACCACAAACATAAACTTACTTCTGACCATGTTGATGTATACCATAATGAGGGGCAATCATTCTCAAGGCACGTTTCTTCAGAGGCTGGTTTCAAATTTGTGTTACAATTATTTTCATTAGTTGGTTGTATTGTAGTGGATGTAAGGTACATACAAACAACAGTTCTCTTGCGCCTGCCTCTTCCACATCTTGCAGAGCACTGATGAAAACAAATTGTCATCATTTATATCCGGATATTTCTCTCCATGCCATGCATGATCAATACATGTAATTATACATAAAGCAATCTATGTTTTTTGACTTTTAATAATTTGCTTCCTCTTTAAATAATTCTTCTTTCAATAACAGAGTCAATTGATTTTAAAATACTTGTATATCAGGTGATTGAAATCTAGTTTTGCAGTACTATAACAAAAATATGATGTGATAAAAACACTCAAAAATCAGGTGGGCAAAAAAAACAAACTCCCTGAACTTTGCAACTTTATAAAATTCTTGTTATATAAGTAAAAGCGTGTAAGTTTGGAAACGGTGAGATAAAAATAATTTTGTGTATGTATGTGAAATTTCATTTTGATCAACAGAAAACTTTAAAAGATATAATTAATAATTTAAAGACAACCACACCAACAATATCACACTTTAACACAGATCTTGTTTGCGATTGATTACGAGAAACAGATTTGGCGTGGCATCTTCATAACTGGACATGCTTCATTTCAGCACACAGATCTTGTGCAAGGATTTTTAAAACATTTTCTAAAGCTTAGAATTTATATTGTCTCTGACATGTTGCATTATTCTTTCCAAAATATGTACTTAATTGATCTTATCTAAAGAAAACAAAGAAAAACCAAAAACAAAAGCACAATATCAAAAACTCTATTATTTGATACAGCACAGGTTCGATTTAGATGATGGCCTAGATTGTATTTAGTTAAAATCTACAAGTTTAGAGCTAGATTATTATTCAATATGGTTTATACTTTTGAAGAGAAAGAATTGATCAAGGAAGGCTGTGCAAAGCTGTTCACCACAGATACCTTAAAGCTCTGAATCAAAGGAAGCAGTTACATGTACAATGGAAAAGATCCGTAAATCTAGATTTACATTTCAAAAAGACTCTAAGGCATGGTATGGCACAAAGCAAGGGTTTAATTGATCAATTGAAACACAAAATGTAACTGACGATTTTGAAGGGCAGGTTTTGATACTAGCGATTTTAACAACCCTTTACAATTTTTCCCGTGTAACTTAGAGAATGAATTGTTTACCTTCATGAAATTTTCCAGGTCTACTCCAATTTAATTGATATAAATGTTTGGTACAAATTTCATTTCAATCTATCTTGTCAATTGTTATATAATGAGAGTTATAATTCAGGAAGTTCTGTTTTTAACCCACCCGATATATTATGGGATCATATCATTTGCAGATCACTATAAGCTATAAGAAATGAACCTCGAGATGTTGCTGCTATAAAAGACATAATGTATGTATGTACCAGTAAATGCATCTATTGGCCTACATATTTAAGACTACAAATGAGTTTCATTTGTAGGATTTTAGAGTTACATTTATGTAGAGAAAAAGAATGAATGAAATATATGTATATACATACCTTTCCCCATGAACTGGTGATCCATGTTCCTCTGCAACTGCTACCACTCTCACAAATTTTTCTTAGTTGAGGTAGATCTGTTTTATCACAGTTTGACTCTGATGTAATGTCACCATTATCATTTAAACACACAGCCTTTCTGAATTGAAATCCTTTTCCACAAGTTTCAGTACACTGGAGTAAGAGCAGGAGATAAAATTGGTTTAATTCACAAAACCATTGTTTTTACATATTATATCATTTTTCTATAATTTGGCTTCAATCTCAGAATGGGTCAATATAATGTCATTTTCATTGATAACTCCATTTTTCCCCCAAATAGGAGATGTTAACCTACTGTGGTAATTCACTGACATCCTTGATTTAAATAAATGCTACTGTATAATGTGTAAATCATGACTGATTTTTTAAATCTCCTGTATTTTGTTGTTTTGAGTTTGTTTTTTGGGTGGGATTTTTTAAAAATACAAAATGCTTTGAGACGATTCAAGATTGAATTAATTGTTTCTAAAGTCATAAATATCAATCTTTATTTAGGATCAATACATCGTTGCCATGAAAATTTCCATCTTCTTCTTCTTCTTCTTCTTCTTCTTCTTCTTCTTCTTCTTCTTCTTCTTCTTCTTCTTCTTCTTCTTCTT